>JAQZBX010069498.1:0-15585 GCA_029593785.1 Cabassous unicinctus | reverse complement strand
ACACTCAAGGGGACACATGAGAAGAGAGAGAGCTCTGTCATATTTGATCCTGGGGCCCTGGGGCAATGAGCCTTTTACCTGATAGTTTGTAGCTGACCTTGGGAAGAGAGCCAACACTGATAAAGAAATCCTGGGAAGAAATGAGCCCTATGCCAGGAGAGAGGAAGCCCTGAGAGGCAAGCTCAATGCCAGCCTACAGCTGAGAGAAAGGAAGCCTAGAGAGAAGGCTGAACCCTCACAGAGATCAGAGACTGTCTTGGTTCAACACATGGCATTTGATTTTGGTGAGAAAGCAATCTAGGGTTGTACTTTTTAAGGCTTGTGACTGTAACTTTTACCCCAAATAAATACCCTTTATAAAAGCCAATAGATTTCTGTACTTTGCATCAGCATCCCTTTGGCAGACTAATACACAAGTTTTAACCTCAGTGGTTGTGGTGTGCATTAGTCAGCCAAAGGAGGTGCTGATGCACAATACCAGAAATTGGTTAGTTTTTATAAAGAATATTTATTTGGGGTAGAAGCTTACAGTTAGCAGGCCATAAACCATAAGTTACTTCCCTCACCAAAGTTTGTTACCACATGTTGTAACAAGATGGCTGCTGACATCTGCCAAGAGTTCAGGCTTCCTGGGTTCCTCTCTTCCTGGGGCTTCTTTCTCTCCAGGCTCAGGCTTGCTTCTCTCCACAAGGCCAGCTGTAGACTATCAGGTGAACAGCTCATCTCTTTTCCTGGGCCTTCTCTCCTTTCTCACACCCAAGCTTCTCTGTGTGCTTACTTTCCCAGGCTCCAACATTAAAAGTAGAAATTCCCTTCTCTGTAATGCAGTTTCTCTGTGAGTCCCCACCCACTAAGGGGGTGGGGATGCAATGTCCTACTGACATGGCCCAATCAAAGATTTAATCATTATTTAATCAAGTAAAAATAAAACCTCTGAATCCGACACACTCTATTATGCCCAGAGGAAAAGACCTATTTACAAACATAATCCAATATTTCTTTTTGGAATTAATCAATAATATCAAACTGCTGCATGGTGTCAATAAGAAACAAATTTTTCAAAAAATCTTAAATTTAGTGGACTGGTTTACTGCCTCCATAAATTAACTGTTGATTTTGAATTGCTCACTGAATAATGTAATATCTCTTATCTGGTAATTGATGTCATAGTACTTTTTCACTAAAAATCATAGTGAAGGTTTCTTGTTCTTCTCTTTCTTTATCTGCATATCATTTACTTACTCTTTTCCTAAAGACATCATCTAAATAAAAATAATGTATTTTTTTTTTCAAGAAGTTTTTCTTTTTAATTCAACTGTATTTGTTATAAGCTGTTTAAGCAGCATGGGATTTGGGCACTACATTTCCATTCAAAGCTGAACTCTGAGATATGTTTCACTGTTTTAAAATAGCTCAGGTATATTTTGCTACCCTAACAAAACTTTGGAAAACAAGCTCTGTGGAAATTTGTTCACATTGAACTGGTAGTTTAACATGGTAATTTCTAGAGCCTAAAATATGCAGAGCTGTTAAATAGAGGTGATGGAAGGTTTAAAAAGTAGATCCTCTAAAATGAAACTCAGGTTGTTTTAACAAAGATTTCTCTTTAAACCTCAAAGTATAACATAGAATACATACTTCAATGAGAACAGATTTTGTCAATGAAGGAATCCATTTGACAGTTAAATGTTTTATTTATTTATTTTTTGTATACTAAAAGTAGTGATTTGCAAAAAAACCCTGCAAAATATCATACAATTTTCCCATACATCTCTTTACCACCACCACCTTGCATTGATGTAAAATATTTATTACAAACTATGAAAGAGCATCACATTAGTACTAACTATAGCCAATATCTTACATTTGTTGTATTTTCTCTTAATGCACCCAATTTTTAATACCCTGTATTAGTATTATATGTTTATTACAGTTCATAAGAGAAAATTCTCATATTTGTTGTGTTAACCACAGTCCATTTTCCACCATAGGATTTACTGTTATACAGTCCCATGCCTTGTAGGATTAGTTCTACAATTAATTATTGTAGAACTTATTATTATCAAAGAGTTGTTCTGCATGACCTCAGTCAATTTTAGAACATTTTCATTACTCAAAAAGGAAAATTCCCAAACCCACTTTTACCTTCCTATTGTGGTCCCTTAAAATTGAAATAATATCTACTTGCCATTGCTACAAAAATATAACAATATTACTGTTAACTATAGTCCATAAGTTACATTAGTTGTAGTTTTCTCATGTATCACCATATTCTTGACACTTTGTAAAAGAAGAACATTCTTATACTATTAACCATAATCTTCATCCACCACTGAAATCACTGTTATACATTCCCTAGATTATTCTCTAGTTTCCTTTCCATTGGCATTTACATCCACAGAATACCTCTTTCAGCCAAAATCATATTTATAAATCAGCAGTATTAGTTATACTCACTACAATGTGTTACAACTAACTCTATTCATTCCCACACTTTTACAATAAACCTTTTTAACAATTCTACATACATTAAGCATCAGCTCTGATTCTCAACCCACATTCTATCTCCTAGTAACCTATATGCTAGAGCTCACCTCCACGAGTTTACTCATGATATTTAGTTCATCTCAATGAGACCACACAATATTTGTCCTTTCATGTCTGGCTTATTTCACTCAACATAAAAGCCTCAAGGTTAATCTATGTTATCATATGCTTCCTGAATTCATGTCATCTTACAGCTGAATAGTATCCCATTTTATGTATATACCACATTTTGTTTATCCATTCATTGGTTAATGGGCACTTGGGCTGGTTCCATATTTTAGCAATTGTGAATAATGCTGCTAAGTACATCAGTGTGTAAATTTCAGTTTGTGTCCTTGCTTTCAGTTCTTCTGAATATATCCCTAGAAATGGGATTGTTGGATCATATGGCAGTTTATATTCAGCTTTGTGAGATAGAGACAAGCTGTCTGTAGCAGTTTGATATTGTTTATGAATTCCAGAAATAGATACTGTATTATATTTGTCATCCGGTCTGTTCCTCTGCACATATTAGATTGGGTTGTATTCAGAGATTTCACTTTTACTTGATTGAATTTTGATTAAGGCTTTGATTGGGCTATATCAGTAGGATGTCGAGCCCCACCCCCTTGGTGGATGGGGACTCACAGAGAAAACTACACAGCAGAGGAGTTGGAGTTTTAGTGCTGGAGCCCCAGGAAGTAAATACACAGAGAAGAAAATATATGAGGAAAAAGAGAAGGCCCCTTTAGATATGGCAGAGGCCCTGGGAAGATATAGGAGTCATCAGTCTGATAGTTTACAGCTGTCCTTGAGGAGAGAGCAGAGCAGCTGAGCCCAAAGAGAAATGAACCTGAGGAGAAAGATGAGACTTATCCCAGTCTACAGCTAATATTGGAAGAAGCTGGGACCATGGAGCTTTAAGAGGAAGAGGAAGCCTGCATTCTTGCAGATGTAGGCAGCCATCTTGCTCCAACACATGGCAACAGACTTTGGTGAAGGAAGAAACTTACACTTTATGGCCTGGTACTATAAGCTTCTATGCCAAATAAATACCCTTTATAAAAGCCAACAGATTTATGGTATTTTGTATCATCACCACTTTGGCTGAATAATACACACTCTTCCACAGAGGCAGCACCATTCTACATTCCCACCAACAATGAAGGAGTGTTCCTATTTGTTCACATCCTCTCCATATCCTATCCAACACTAGTTTTCCACATGTTATTTCTCCACATCCTCTCCAATAGTAGTTTTCTATTTCTCTGCATCCTTTCCAGAACTTGTAGTTTTCTGGGGTTTTTTGTTGTTGTTGTTCTTTACTAATGGCCATTCTATAAGGTGTGGAATGATATCTCATTGTAGTTTTTGATCTGCATTTCCCTAATAGCCAGTAATTTTGATTATCTCCTCATGTACTTTTTGGATATTTTTATTTCCCCTGTGGAAACAAGTCTCTTCAAATCTTTTGCCCATTTTATTAATTTGGTTGCTTGGTTTTTATCATTGAGTTGTATGATATCTTTATATAATATGGATATCAATCTCTTTTCAGATATGTTGTTTCCAATTTTTTTCTCCCATTGTGTAGGGTGCATTTTTGCTTTCTTGCCAGTCTTTTGAAGAACAAATATTTAATTTTGAGAGGGTCTCATTTATCTATTTTTTTTCTTTCATTGCTTGTGCTTTGATTAGTGTAAGGTTTAAGAAACTACTGCCTACCACAAGATCTTGAAGATATTTTCCTATATTGTCTTATAGGAATTTTATAGTTAATGCTTTTATATTTAGGTCTTTTATCCATTTTGAGTTAATTTTTGTATAAAGTGGGAGATAGTGTCCTTTTCTTTCTTTTGATTATGGATATCCAGTTCTCCCAGCCTTATTTGTTGAATAGACTTTTCTGGCCCAGCTGGGTGGGAATGACAGCCTTGTCAAAAATCACTTGACAATAGATGTGAGGGTCTATTTCTGAGTTCTCAATTTGATTCCATTGGTCAATCTGTTTATTTTTATCCCAGTATTGTGCTGATTTTAACACTATAGCTAAATAACATTCTTTAAAGTCAGGAAGTGAGAGTCCTACAATTTCATTCTTCTTTTAAAGACATGTTTCACTCTTTGGGGTCCATTACCCTTGCAAATAAATTTGATAATTGGCTTTTCCACTTCTGCAAACAACAAGAACAACAACAAAAAAACAGCTGTTGGCAATTTATTAGGATGGCATTGTATCTGTAAATCATTTGGGGTAGCATTGACTTCTTAATGATATTTAGTATTCCAGTCCATCAACAAGGAATTTCCTTCCATTTATTAAAGTCTTCTTTGTTTTTTTTTTTTTAGCAATGTTTTGTAGTATTTGGAACATAGATCCTTTATATACTTGGTAAAGTTTATTCTAGTAGCTATTATAAATGGAATTTTTTTTCTGATTTCTTTCTCAGATTGTTCATCAGTAGTGTATAGAAACACTGACTTTTTGCATATTAATCTTGTATCCCACCACTTTGCTGAAATCAGCTTTTAATTCTAGCAGCTTTGTTGTAGATTTTTCATGACATTCTAGATGTAGGATCATACCATCAGTGGATAGCAAAAGTTTTATTTCTTCTTCTCTGATTTGAGTGTCTTTTATTTCTTAATCTAACCTCATTGCTATGGCTAGAACTTCTATCACAATATTGAATAACAGTGGTGAATATGAGCATCCTTGTCTTGTTCCTGATTTTAATGGGAAAGCTTTCAATCTTTCAACATTGAGGCAATGCTGGCTATGGATTTTTAACATATGCACTTTACCATGTTGAGAAAATATCCTAATAGTCTTAACTTTTGGAATGTTTTTATCAAGAAAGGATGCTGTAGTTTTTCAAATGCCTTTTCTGCATCAATCAAGAGGATCAAATGGTTTTTCTTTTTCAGTTTAATAATGTGGTTTATTACACTAATTGATTTTCTTGTGTTGAAAAACCCTTGCATACATGGATAAAACCAGTTGATTATGGTGGATGATTCTGTTAATGTGCTTTTGGATTCAGTTTGCAATGATTTTGTTGAGGATTTTTGCATCTATATTCATTAGAGAAATTGGTTTGTAATTTTCTTTTTTCATAGTATCTTTGGCTAGTTTTGTATTAAAGTGATGATGTCTTCACAGAATGAGTTTGGTAGCATTCCTTCCTGTTCAATATTTTGGAATAGGTTGAGCAAGATTGGTATTAGATCATCTTTTATGATTGTTAGAATTCACTAGTGGAGCTAATTGGGCCTGAATTTTTCATCATTGGGAGGCTTTTGATGACTGTTTCAATATCTTTACTTGTGATTTGTTTGTTGAGGCCTATTTCTTTTAGAGTCGGTGTATGTTGTTCATGTGTTTCTAGCAATTTGCATATATCATCTATGTTGTCTAGTCTTGTGGCATACAGTTTTTCATACTATCCTCTTATAATTCCTTTCATTTATGCAGTGTCAATGGTAATATCCCACCTCTCATTTCTGATTTTATTTATTTGAATCTTCTCTCTGTTTTTCTTTGTCAGTCTAACCAAAGGTTTGCCAATTATGTTCATCTTTTCAAGGCACTCCTTTTGGTTTTGTTGGTTTTCTCTCATGATTTTATATTTAATTTCCCTTATTTCTGCTCTGATCTTTATTATTTCTTTACTTTGGCTTAGTTTGGAATTAGTTTGCTGTTCTTTTACTAGTTCCTCCAGGTGTCCAATTAGTTCTTCAAATTTATCTCTTTCTTCTTTATTAATGTAAGCATTGAGGTCTATACATTTTCCTCTCAGCACTGGCTTTTCTGTGACCATATATTTTGAAACGTTGTCACTGCCTTTCATTTGTGTCAAGATATTTACTGAATTCTCTTACAGTTTCTTCTTTGACCAACTGAATATTAAAGATTATGTTGTTTAACCTCCATATATTTGTGAATTTTCCTTTTCTTATCCACTATTGATCTCCAGCTTCATTCCATAATGATCAGAGAAAGTGTTTTGTAAAATTTCAAACTCTTTAAATTTGTTGAGACCTATCTTGTGATCTATAATACAGTTTATTCTGGAGAAAGATTCATGAGTGCTTGAAAACATGTATATCCTGTTGTTTTGGGATGTAAATATCTATGAATGTCTTTAAAGCCTAGTTCATTTATCATATTATTTAAGCACTCTCTTTCCTTATTTTTCCTCTGCCCAGATGTTCTATCCCATGCTAAAAGTGATGTATTGAAATCTCCAACTTTACTGTAGAGACATTTATATCTCCCTTCAGTTTTGCCAGTGTGTGCCTCATGTATCTTGGGACACCCAGGTTAGGTGCATAAATATTTGTAATAATGATTTCTTCTGGGTGAATCACCAATTCTGACCTTCCTCATCTCTTATAACAGTTTTGAATTTAAAATCTATTTTGTTGGATAGATTTTGTTGGATATTAGTATAGCTACTCCAGCTCTTTTCTTGGTTACTTTTTGCATGGGAAATCTTTTTCTAAACTTTCACTTTCAACATGATTGTGTCCTTATATTTGAGGTGAGTCTCTTGTAGACAACATACAGATGGTGCAGATTTTTCTATCCATTCAGCCAGCCTGTGTCATTTCAATGGGGAATTCAATCCATTAACATTCAATATTATTACTGTAATGGCATCAATTATTTAGTCCATTTTATGTTTTGGTTTTCTCTTGTCATTTCTTACTATTGTCTGTCTTTTTAACCTTAATTTTACCCTTCTTAATAAACTTCCTTTCTACACTCTTCTACAAGTCTCTTGCCCTTGCTTTTTGCCTTTCAGGCTGCAGCATTCCATTTAATATCTCTTGTAGATCTGCTCATTTGGTAACATACTCTCTCAGTTTTTGTTTGTCTGTGAAGACTTTAATCACCCTCATTTCTGAAGGACAGAATCTTTGGCTGGCAGTTTTTCTCTCTCAGTACATTAAATATATCATACCACTTTCTTCTTACCTTCATGGTTTCTAATGAGAGTGACATTTTATCTTATTGAAGTTTGCTTGTATGTGATCCTTTGCTTTTCTCTTTCTGCTTTCAGAATCCTCTATTTATGTCTGATATTTGTTATTTTGAATAGTGGGCATCACAGAATAGGTCTATTCAGATTTATTTTGTTTGGGGTGTGTTGTCCTTCTAAGATATTGATATGTAAGTCTTTTGTAAGAGTTGGGAAGTTTTTTGTCATTAATTCCTCAAATATTCTTTCTGCCCCTTTTCCGTTCTTTTCTTCTTCTGGGATACCAATAACATGTATGTTTGTGCATTTCACTTTGTCATTCAATTCCATGAGACCCTGTTCAATTTTTTCCATTCTTTTCTCTTTTTATTTTCCTGTCTTTCCAAGTTCAGATGTTCTGTCCTCCAAGTCACTAATTCTGTCTTCCATGAATTCAAATCTGTTGTTATATGCCTCTAATGTATTTTAAATCTCATTCATTGTGTCTTCATTCCCATAAGCTCAGTTACTTTTTTTTCATGCTTTCAAATTGTTTTTTTAATGCCAACACAGTGTCCTCTTAATATCTTTTATCTCTTTAGTCATATTTTCCTCCCTCTTTTTTAATTGATTCTCAAGATTTGGTTGATTACCATTGATTAGTTGTCTTAAATCCTGTATTTCATCAGGTTATTTGGTTTGTTCGTGTGGCTGGAACATCCCTGCCTATTTCTTATTATGGCTTGTAATTATTTGCTGATGTATAGGCATCTGATAATGTTGGTGAAATTACTCTGACAGTCAATTTCTATTCCTGGCTATTTGTTTCATGGCTATTCTTTGATTTTTGTTTCAACTGAATCTGAGTCTTTAAAATTGTCCATCTTAAGCATCAAAATTAGGCCAGGGACTCACTAGTGGGGCACAAATATTCTCCCAGGCATTCATGACAAGAAAGACCTAAAATTGATTTTCTCCTTGCAGTTTTCTGGCTGGCCAGAAATATTGCTCATGGGAGAATCTTTCCACAAATGTGTATTTTTCAACCTCTGCTTGCCTGTGATTCTGTTCTGGTCAGAGCTGAGATTCAAAGTGTGCACTAAGGCCAAATTCACTGAAGAGAAACCATTCTTCACCTTCTGTTGCACCCTCACTCTTCCTAAGGAAGAACATGTCTGTTCCCCTCTCAGGTGGCTGCAGTTAGCCATGGATTTTATCCAGGCAGCAGGCTTTGAAGGTGGGCGATGTGTGCCATTTCCAGATGTGGCAGAGTTTAGTAACTCTGGTAGGTTTTTTGGGTTCTTTATCTCTCTCTCTGTCTCCCTCTTGGGACTTGCACTCTCTTAGTCCACTGACTCATAAAGTAGATCCCTCAAACAGCTTTTTGCACTTTCTCCATTATTTTTACTTCTTCCCTACCAATTTGTATGCTTTTTATATCTTTTTCTTGCCTCAGTGCTTGAGGAAGTACTTCTAAGACAATAGTCAATAGCAGCAGTAATAGTGGTCATCCTTGCCTTCTTCCCAATCTTAGAGGAAAAGCTTTTTTGGATTTCACCATTTTAAATTATGTTAGCTCTTGGTTTTTCATATATGCCTTTTAGCATGTGCAGAAAGTTTCCTACTATTCCTATCTTTTCTAGTATTTTTATCAGGAAAGAGTGCGGTATTTTGTTGATTGCTTTTTCTGCATTTATAGAGATGATTATGTGATTTTTTTTTCTTTCAGTCTATTTATGTGGTGCATTACATGGATTGATTTTCTTATGTTGAACCATTAATGCATTCCAGGATGAAATCAACTTAGTCATGATGTATAATTCATTTGATGTGATGTTGAATATGATTAGCATGAATTTTGCTGAAGATTTTATCATCTAGTTTCATTAGAGAGATTGGATTGTAATTTTCCTTTCTTGTGGCATTTTTGTTGGGCTTTGGTATTAGGGTGATGTTGGCATCATTGAATGAGTTAGGCAATGTTCCTTCTACTTCTATTTTTTGGAAGATATTAGGCAGGATTGTTGTTACTTCTTTCTGGAATGTTTGGTAGAATTTACCTGTGAAGCTGTCTGGTCCTGGGCTCTTCTTCTTTTGGATGTTTTTGATGACAGATTCTATTTCTTTACATGTGATAAGTGTTGAATTCATCCATTTCTTCTGTCCTCAATATAGGCGGCTTGTGTGTTTCTAAGAAATTGTCCATTTCCTATAAATTATCCTTCTTGTTGGCATATAAGTTTTCAAAGTATGTTGTTATGATGCTCTTTATTTCTGTGGGTTCAGTGTTTATATCCCCTACCTAATTTCTTTTTTTGTGTATTTATATCTTCTCTCTTTCTTTCTTTGTTAGTCCAGTTAAGGGTTTGTAAATTTAATTGATCTTCTTGAAGAACTAGCTCTTTTTTTTTTTTTAGTGCTTTCTTGTTTTCTATTTCCTTTAATTCTGCTCTAATCTTTGTTATTTCCATCTTTCTACTTATTTTGGAGTTAGTTTGTTGTTCTTTCTCTAATTCTTCCAGTTAGGTCTCCAATTTTAGCTCTTTCTTCTTTTTTGATTTATGCATTTATGGCTATGAATTACTCTCTCTGTACAGGTTTTACTGCATTCCATAGATTTTGATACATTGTGTTGTCATTTTCATTCATTTCAAGTAGTTACTGATTTCTTTTGAAATGCCCTCCTTGACCCACTCTTTGTCTAAGAGTGTGTTGTTTAACTTCCATGTCTTTGAACCTCTTCTGGTTCTCTGGCCCTCACTGATTTCCAGCTTCATTCAATTGTGGTCAGTGAAATTACTTTTTATAATTTCAATCTTTCTGAATTCATTGAGAATTTTCCTGTGGCCTAGCATATGTTCTGTATTGGAGTATGACCCATGTGCACTCAAGAAGAATGTATATCGCACTGTATTTGTATTTAGTGTTCTGTATATATCTATTAGGTCCAGATCCTGTAATGTATTATTCAGAGTCTTTGTTTCTTTATTGATTCTCTGTTGAGATGCTCTTTCTAATAGTGATAATGGTGTAGTAAAGTCCCCCACTATAATTGTAGAGGCATCTGTTTCTCCACTTTTTTCCCCCAGTGTTTGCCTCATGCATTTTGAGCACCCTGGTTAGGTGCATAAATGTTTATGATTGTTCTTTCTTCTTGAAAGATAACCACATTTACTAATATATATTGTCCATCTTTGTCTCTAACAATAATTTTGCATTTAAAGTCCATCTTGTCTGATATTAGTATAGCTACGTCTGCCACTTTTTGCACTCTTTGCAGGCAAATTAGTGGTACACACAGAGAGCCCTGGAAATCTACAACAAAGCTTCTAGAACTTATAAAGGAGTTCAGTAAAGTTGCAGTTTATAAGATCAATGAACAAAAATCAGTTGTATTTCTGTACACCAATAATGAACAATATGAGGAGGAAATCAAGAAAAAATAACATTTATAATAGTAACTAAAAAATATCACATTCCTAGGAATAAATTTAACTAAATATTTAAATGATTTATAAACAGAAAACTGCACAACAATGTTAAAGGAAATCAAAGATGACTGAAATAACTGGAAGAATATTCCCTGTTCATAGATAGGAAGACCAAACAACATTCAGATGACTATCTTACCAAAACTAATGTACAAATTTAATGCAATCCCAATAAAAATGAAGACACTATTTTTGAAGGACCTGGAAAAACTAACTACAAAATTTAATTGGAATGGTAAGAAGCCCTGAATCACAAAAGACATATCAAAAAAGAAAAATGAATTTGGAGGTATCACACTACCTGACTTTAAAACATACTACAAAGCTACACTGGAAAAAACTGCATGGTATTGGCACAAGGATAGACATACTGACCAATGGAACTGAATTGAGAGTTCTGATATAGATCCTCACATATACAGTCATCTGATATTCAACAAGGCTACCAAGCTCACTCAGTTGGGAGAGAATGGCCTCTTCAACAAGTGGTCCTTGGGGAACTGGATATCCATATCCAAAAGAATGAGAGAGGAATACCATCTCTCACATTATACAAAAAACAACTCAAGATGGATCAAAGATCTAAATATAAGAGCCAAGACCATAAAGACCTTGGAAGATAATGTAGGGAAGCATCTACAGGACCTTGTAATAGGAAACGTTTTCATGAACTTCACACCCAAAGCATGAGCAGCAAGTGAAAAATTAGATAAATGAGATCTCCTCAAAATTAAAAACTTTTGCACCTAAAAGGATATTATCAAGAAAATAAAAAGGCAGCCTACCCAATGGGAGAAAATATTTGGCAACCATAGATCTGATAGGAGCCTAATATCCTGCATATATAAAGAAATCCTACACTATGAAAATGAAAAGCCAAACAACCCATTTAAAAAATGGGCAAGTGACCTGAAATGACTCTTCTCCAAGGAAGAAATACAAAGGGCTAAAAAGCACATGAAAAAATGCTCGACATCACTACCTATTAGGGAATTGCAAATCAAAACTACAGTAAGATAACATCTTACACCCATTAGAATGGCAACTATTTATAAAAAAAAAAAACAGACTGTAAGTGCTGGAGAGCATGTGGAGGAATGTGAACCCTCATCCACTGCTGGTGGGATTGTGGAATGCTCCAGCCACTGTGGAGGGCAGTCTGATGGTTCCTCAAAAAACTAACTATAGCTCTTCCATATGATCCAGCCATTCTACTGCTGGGTATATACTCAGAAGAATTGAAAGCAAAGACATGAACAGATATATGCACACTAATGTTTATAGCAGCATTGTTCACTATTGCCAAAAGTTGGACTCAGCCCCGGTGCCCATCAACAGATGAATGGATAAACAAAATGTGATACATATGTACAATGGAATATTGCTCAGCTGTTAGAAGGAATAAAGTGCTAACACATGGAATAACGTGGATGAATCTTGAAGACCTTATGTTGAGTGAAACAATCAGGGATTGAAGGATGAGCAGCACATGACCTCACTGATATGAATTAACAAAATTGAGCAGTCTCCAAGAACCATTGTGTGAAAGATAGGTTTACAAGAAAGAGAACATAATCAATGTTTAACATAATCTATGGTAAAGTGATACTGTGTAGTTGCATATTGAAGGGATATGACAGGTGGGTAGTGATATTATTGCATTTGGTGGTGCAGGGCTGACAGGTGGGTAGATTGGGAAGGGTGGGATAGAATACCCAGGATACTGGGGGGAAGATGGGAGAGGAACCAGGTCACGACGTGGGATTAGTGGGTCTGAGGTTGAACGTGCAGAGGTGGGTATGCCCTTATGGAAATATGACAAGTAAGTGTCACTGGTTAGGGTCAGGGGGGAATTCTGGCAGCTTCTGCAGCAGGCTTCTAGGGAGTGTGTGAGTGTTCATCCTGTCAAAATTTGTTGTATCAGTGGTTGGAGACCCACACAATGAGCAAGAAGGGGATGGACCCTCATTTTGGGGAGGACCTTTTTGCTCAGAAACAGACAGGTGGGCATCTCTTAGGAACAAGGGAGGTTCCTAATAGAGGAGGGCATACCAGTGTGTTAAGACCTCTTGTTGCATGTTACTATGAATCTTGTCATCCAATGAGTCAACTCAGGGGCTCATCATGGGCCCCAGGGGGATGGGGAGGGAGGAACAGAATAGATCACACAGGGGGTATTTAGTGGTCAGGGGAAGTGCTTTTCATTACCTTACACTGATCAGCACAGGGCATGGTAAATATCATCAAAATGTATAAAATTGTATGGTCTAAAATGTAAACCATACTGTAAACCATTGACAATGTTTAGTAGCTATGTTTCACTATCTGTATAACAGTTATAACAATGCTACCATCCACATACAAAAAGGTTTAATATGGGATGAGGAAAGGGGGAGGAGGTAGGGTATATGAGAGCCTCTGGTATTCTGTGTGTGACTTTGTTGAGACCTAAAATTTCTTTGGAAGTTAAGTGAAATATAGTGAAACACTGGGGAGTGAGAGGGGAAAGGTGCCACGGTACAGACAGGACACCTGATATTGCTGTGATAAAAGGCAAAATGTCAAAAAAAAATTTTTTAATGTTTTTTTTCCATTTTTTGAGTATCCCAATCCTTTTATTTTATTTTTAGTTTTTTTCCAAGTTTTCATGTATTTTATCTCTTACATTTAAACTTATAATTATTATTTCATTCTCCTATTAATTGTCTATGGCTATTATATTGGCTTCATCTTTAAAGAAGCTTTGGATCACAGAAGGGTTACAACTGGGGCAGGAGAGGATCATTGGTGGGGAGTGTCAGGAATGGATGGTTCATTGGAAGAAGTTCACCTGAACATGTATAAAAGGTATATAAAATTGTTCAAATGCACATGGGACATATTCACAGTGGGTGGAGAATAACTCAATAAATGAGAGAATACTGAATTCCCAGCATGAAGAGCTCTGCCACATTCTCCAAGGGAGCAGCAAGAGTCCCCTAAGTGCTGGGTAGTGTCTTGCTAAGGAGGATGATCCAATGATGGGCTCTTGTTACTGATACTAGCCTTATGTGTCTTTGCTTTTGAAACTGAAACTTAGCCTATTGTTATGGGGTACCTAAGTGTTGTCTCCTGAGAGACTCCTTGTTGCTCAAATATGGCCTCTATCTAAGCCAAACTCAGCATATGAATGCATTACTTTCCTCCCAGCATGGGGCATGACTCCTGGGGATGAGCCTCCCTGGCAATGAGAGATTACTACCTAGTGTCATCTGGCAATATGACTGGAAAAAGACCTTGAATAAAAGGGGAAAAAGGTAAAGACAAATGAATTTATATGGCTAAGAGACTTGAAAGTGTGTCAGGAGGTCATAAGAGAGGTAATGCCCCCATTCAACACCCAAAACCAGTAACCCTTCCTTGTCATATCTTAGTTTTCTCAACATTGTAGTTTCACCCATGTACTCTTCTTGTCATGTCTTCTCTAGATTTAGTTTCAGAATAACACTGGCCTCATAAAATGTCTTGTGATGTTTTTACCAATTGTGCATTTTGTTTTGGAGTTGATTGAGTATTGTTATTATTTCTTTTCAAAGGTTTGGTAGAGTACACTATTGAAGTCTTCTAGACTTTGGCATCATTTTTATGTGGGGATAAATTTTTTAACTTTTTTTTATAATAGTTTTTTTTTTTTATTTTTTGAAAGATACTTAGATTACATAAGTGTTAGACAAAAACTATAGGGATTCCCATATGCCCCAATCCCCACACCTCTAAAACCTCCCACATAAACACCCTTCATTAGTGTTGAACATTCATTGCAATAGATCAACACATCCTGGGGCTTTGCCAGTAAGCATGGACCATAGTTCACATTGTAGTCTACACTCTCTCCCACACAGTTCTGCATGTTATGGGATGATATAAAATGGCCTATATCTGTCATGACAGTGCCATTCAGGATGATTCCAAAGTCCCCAAAAAGCCCCTGTGTTACAACTGTTTTTCCCTCTCCCTGCTCCCAAAGCCTCCATTGACCACTGGCTCCAAACCAATGTTGTAATTTCTTCCATTGCTAGAATCACAATGTGTATAGTAGAATACCAGTAAGTACAGTCTAGTCCATAGTTATTTCCCCATTCCTGAGGCTTCTAGGTTGGTGATATCCACTCCACATCTAATTGAGTAGTGGCTTATATCCCATATGGAAGATGGATAGGACTGTCTTGCTTGCAGTTGCAGACTCTATCTGTTCTTTGGGATGGTCATTTTCCATCATCATCTCCTTGTTAGTGGTCCTGGATGAGTCCAATGAACTGTAGAGTAGGTGTTGCAACTCTGCTGAGGCTCCAGGTCCAGCTGGCACATGGACAGCCCAAGGACTCATGTCTCTTGGATAGTTTAATGGCTTCATTTTTGAAGAAGCTTTGGATCACAGAAAGGTTACAATTGGGGCAGGGGAAGATCATTGGTGTGGGGTGTCAATGATGGGGGATATTTGGGAGGAAGTTCACCTGGGCATATATATAAGGTATATAAAAATGTTCAAATGTTCATTGGGCATTGTCACAGTGGGTGAGGACTCATACAGTAACTGAGAGAATATTGAATCCCAATCTGGAGAG
>JAQZBX010069497.1:0-15575 GCA_029593785.1 Cabassous unicinctus | reverse complement strand
CTCTCCGTAGGCGCAGGCCATCAGCTCTCTGCAGGTGTGGGCCTTCAGCTCTCCACACACACGGGCGCAAGCCAGTTTGATTCCCAGGACCTCCCATATGGTAGATGGGAGCCCAATCACTTAAGTCACATCTGCTTCCCCTTTTTCCTTCTTCTTAATCTGGTGGGCTGAAGAGTGGGAGAACTAGATTTCCAGAGTGAGCACAATATAATACTTAGAATGTCCAGTACTCAACAAAAAAATTATGAAACATATAAGGAGACAGGAAAGTATGGCCCAGTCACAGGAAAAAAAAAAAAGAATTTGATGGAAAATATTCTGGAGGAAGCACAGTCTCTTGAATTACTAAGGATCTTAGAACTCTCATAAATGGGACCAATGAACTAAAAGAGAACATGGGCAAAGAACTACAGGAAATCATGAAAACAATATGTGAACAAAATGAGAATTTCAGTAATGAGATAGAAATTATAAATAAGAACCAAATGGAAACTCTGGAACTCAAAAGTACAATAACTAAAGTGAAAAATTCCATAGAGCAGTTCAATATTAGATTGAAATAGACAGATGAAAGGATCAGCAAACTTGAAGATGAAACAATTGAAATTGTCCAGGTTGAGGAACAGAAAGAAAAAAAAAGAACTTGTGGGACACCATGAAGTATACCAATATATGATTCATAGGAGTCCCAGAAGGAGAAAAGAGAAATAAAAGGCCAATATATATATATTTGAATAAATAATGGCAAAAACTTCCCAAATCTGATAAAAGATGTGAATGTACAAACCAAGATGTTCAAGCAAGATGAGCCCAAACAAATCACTGAGGTACATTATGAGCAAACTGTCCAATGCCAAGGACAAAGATGGAATCTTAAAAACAGCAAGAGAGAAGTGACATGTCACATATAAGGGATTCTTAATAAGATGAACATCCAGTTTCTCAATAGAAACCATGGAGGCCAGAAGGCAATGGGAGAACATATTTAAAGTACTAAAAGGAAAAAAAAAAAAACTCTTTTACCTGAGAATAGTATACCTGACAAAATTGTCCTTCAAAAATGAGGGGGAAATTATGATATTTCCAGACCAAAAAAAAAACTGAGGGAGTCTAGGCTTGCCTTACAGGAATTGCTAACAAGAATCCTCTATGTTGAAAGGAAAGAATGCTAGACAGTCTATTGATGCTAGATGAAGAAATAAAGATCTCCAGTGTAAGCAACAGTATGGTAAATATATATGCCAATATTATTTCTCTTTCATTTGTAATCTTTTCTTTTACTTCTTACAAGGCTGAAAATTCAACTGCATTAAAAAACAGGTGTAAATCTTTGCTACTGGGCATGCAATGCATAAAGATGTAATTTGTGACATGAACAACATAAAAGGGAGGGATGGAGGGATATAGGAACTGTGTATGTGTAGGTTACTGAAGTCAAGTTGGAATCAACACAAACTAAATTGTAATAAACTTAGTATACTAAATGTGATCCCCATGGTAACCATATGGAAGATATCTAGAAATTTACACAAAAGAAAAGGATAAAAGATTCAAAGTGACTCATTATAAAAGATCATATAAACAAAGGAAGGCAGTAATAGAGAAAAGGAAGGACAAAAAGATAATAAGACTTACAAAAAGCAATTAGCAAAATGGCAGAAGGAATTTTTGTTTTATCAGTAATTTCCCTAAATGTAAATGGATTAAGCTCTCCAATCAAAAGGCAGAGATTGGCAAAATGAGTAAAGAAACATGGCCAGACTATATGCTGTTTACAAGAGACCCATTTTGGATCCAGAGATACAAATAGGTTGAAAGTGAAAGGATGGAAAAAATATTTCATGCAAATAATAATCAAAAGAGAGCAGAGGCGGCTATATTAATACCAGACAAAATAGACTTTAAGTCAAAACTGTTAGAAGAGACAAAGAAGGACATTATACGTCAATAAAAGGGTCAATTCAACATGATTTAACAATTATAAACATATATGCACCGAACAGCAGAGCGCCAAAATAAATGAAGCAACCATTGGCAGAACTGAAAGGAGAAATAATTCCTACAATAATAGTAGGAAATTTCAGTACACTACTTTCACCACTGGATAGAACATCTAAGCAGATGATCAATAAGAAAATAAAAGACCTGAATAACATTATACACCAACGAGATCTAATTGACATATGTAGAACACTTCACCCAACAACAGCAGACTACACATTCTTTTCAGTTGCACGTGGATCATTCTGTAGGGTAGACCATACATTATGGCACAAAAGAAGTCTAAATAAATTTTAAAATATTGAAATCATAAAAAGTAACCTCTCTGACAACAATGGAATGAAGCTAGAAATAAAAAAATTAAAAAAAAAACAGAAGGAAAACTGGAATATTTTACAAATATGTGGAATTAAACAACACATTTAAAACAACTAATGGGTTAAGGAAGAAATTACAAGGCAAATTAGACACTCAGAGACAAATGAAAACAAAGACACAGCGTACCAAAAATTATGGGAGGAGGTGAAGGCAGTGCTCAGAGGGAAATTTATAGCTTTGAATTCCTGTATTACAAAAAGAAGAAAGATCTCAAATTAATAATCTAACTTTTACATCTTGAGGAAATAGAAAAAATAAGAACTAAGTAAACCAAAATTTAGTAGAGGAAAGGAAATAATTAAGACTAGAGTGGAGATAAATGAAATAGGAGTATAGAAAAACAATTGAGACAATAAACAAAACAAAAGCTGGTTCTTTAAAAAAAGTCAAGAAAATCAGCAAACCATTAGCTAGACTGAGAAAAGAGAGAAGAGATGTAAATAATTAAAATCAGAAAGGGAAATGGTGATAACACTTTTTAAGATTTATTTTATTATTTCTCCCTACCCCCTCATTGTTTGCACTTGCTGTGTCTGTTTGTTGTGTGCTCTTCTTCCTTTTTTTTTTTTAGGAGGCACTAGGAACCGAACCTGGGACCTCCCATGTGGGAGAGAGGCACCTAATCTCTTGAGCCACCTCCACTCCCTGCTTCACTGTGTCTCTCATTATGTTTTCCTCCTTGTGTCTCATGTTGCATCATCTTGTTGCGTTAGCTTGCTGCATCAGCCTGTCGCATCAGCTCATCTTCTTTAGGAGGCACCGGGAACTGAACCCAGGACCTCCCATGTGGTAGGTGGGAGCTCAATCACTTGAGTCACATCCACTTCCCTTTTGACACATACAGAAATAAAAAGGATTATAAGATGATATTATGAACAACTATATGCCAACAAACTAGATAATCTAGGAGAAATGAAAAAAAAAATCCTAGAAGTACATCAACTACCCAAATTGACTCAAGAGGAAATAGAAAACTTCAACAATAAAAAATAAAAGAGCAGAGAGTGAATCAATAATCAAAAACACAATGTCTAGGACTAGATGGCTTCACTGGTGAATTCCACCAAACATTTAAAGAATAATTAATACCAATCCTTCTCAAACTCTTCTGAAAAATTCAAGAGGAGGGGATGCTTCCTAATTCATTCTATGAGGCCAGCATTACTCTGATACCAAAGCCTAGTAAAGACATCACACACACACACAAAAATATATTACAGACAAGTTTCTCTTATATAGATGCATAAATCCCCAACAAAATGTGAGCAAATCAAACCCAATGGCATATTAAAAAGATTATACACTGTGGGACCAAGTGTGATTCATCCCAGGGGTGCAAGAGTAGTTCAACATATGAAAATCCATCAATGTAATACACCACCTAAATAGCATGAAGGAAAAAAAAATGATTGCATCAGATGCAAAAAAGGCATTTGACAAAATTCAGAACCATTTCTTGATAAAACACTCAGAAAAGTGGGAATAGGAAGGAACTTTCTCAGCATGATAAAGGCCATTTATGAAAAACACACAGCAAATAAAGTTTTCCTCCCAAGATCAGGAACAAGACAAGTATGCCTTCTTTCACCACTGTTATTCAATATTGTACTGGAGGTTCTTACCAGAGCAATTTGGGAAGAAAAAGTAATGATATCCAAAGTGAAAAGGAAGAAGTAAAACTCTGTTTCAGATGACATGCTCTTATATATAGAAAACCCAGAGGAATCCATAAGAAAACTCTCAGACCTAATAAATGAATACAGCAAAGAGGCAGGTTACAATATCAACACACAAAACACAGATATGTCCGTATATACAAGTAATGAGCAATCCAAAGAGGAAATTAAGAAAACAATTTCATTTACAATAGCATTTAAAAGAATAAAATATGTAGGAATAAATTTAAGGACACAAAAGACTTGTATACTGAAAACTATAAAACACTGCTGAAAGAAATGAAAAAAGACCTAAAGACAGGATATTCCATGTTCATGGGTTGGAAGCATTCACATTGTTAATGTATCAATATTGCCCAAAGCCATATACAAATTCAATGCAATTCCTATTAAAACTCCCACTGCATTTTATGTAGAAAGGGGGAAACTGACCATCAAATTCATATGGAATTACAAGGGACCCCAAATAACCATAATAATGTCAATAAGAACAGGGTTGGAGGACTCCAAACTTTTTGGTTTCAAATTGTATTAGAGTGACAGTATCAAAACAATGTGATACTGGCACAAAAATAGACAAATAGGTCAGTGGAACAGAATTGAAAGTCCAGAAATAAACCCACACATCTATGGCCAATTGATTTTTTAAAATTTATTTTTTTAAAAGATACTTAGATTACATAAATGTTAAATAAAAAAATAAAAGGGATTCCCATATGCCCCGCTCCCTACCCCTCCCACATTTTCCCACATTAACAACATCCTTCATTAGTGTGGTACATTCGTTACAATTGATGAACACATTTTGGAGCTTTGCCGCTAAGCGTGGATTATAGTTTACATTGTAGTTTACACTCTTTCCCACACAATTTTGTAGGTTAATGCAAGATATATAATGGCCTGTATCTGTCATTGCAATGTCATTCAGGACAATTCCCTAGCCCTGAAAATGCCCCGTATTACACCTGTTTTTCCCTCTCCTTCCCCTCATAACCTCCAGTGACCAATACCTCCACATCAATGATATAAGTTCTTCCATTGCTAGAATCACAATAAATCTATAATAGAATACCAGTAAGTCTACTTTAGTCCATAGTTCATTCCCCAATCCTGAGGATTCTGGGATAGTGATGCCCACTCCACTTCTAATTGAGAGGGACCTTCAATCCCATAGGGTTGGTGGATGGGACTATCTTGCTTGTAGTTGCAGACTCTCTCTGTTCTTTGGGATTGTCATTGTCCATCATCATCTCCTTGTTTGTTGTCCTGGGTGAGTCCAATGAACTGGAGAGTAGGTGTTGCAACTCTGTTGAGATTCAGGGCCCAGTTGGCACATGGACAGCCCAAAGATTTAAGTCTCTTGGACATACACCTAGCAACTCTAGTACTAACTATAGGTTCAAATAGAAGGGGCAGAAGAGCCATGTGTAGGGAAACCACGACTGAGTCCAACTCTGTCACACTGGGGAGCATAAATTCCAAAGTAGGGCTGACAGGCAGGGCACCAAATTCCTGGGCTGTCTTCCCTTCCTATAGTGTCTGGATGTCTCCAGAGCCCTCAGGAGCCCTGCTATTTGAGGTAGTATTTACTTCAGCAGTCAAGGAGATCTTGCTGAGACATGTATAAGCATAATATGGCCAATTGATTTTTTTAAATGTATTAAACTAATATATATATATATATATTTTTTTTTAACTTAGATTACATAAATGTTACATAAGAAATAAAGGGGATTCCCATATGCCCCACTCCCTACCCCTCCCACATTTTTCCACGTTAACAACATCCTTCATTAGTGTGGTGCATTCGTTACAATTGATGAACACATTTTGGAGCATTGCCACTAAGCATGGATTATAGTTTACATTGTAGTTTATACTCTCTCCTGCACAATTTTGTAGGTTATAGCAAGATGTATAATGGCCTGTATCTGTCGTTGTAATGTCATTCAGGACAATTCCCAAGTCCCAAAAATGCCCTCGTATTACACCTGTTTTACCCTCTCCCTGCCCTCAAAACCTCCAGTGGCCACTACCTCCACATCAATGATATAAGTTCTTCCATTGCTAGAATCACAATAAGTCTATAGTAGAATCCAATTGATTTTTGGGAAAGGTGATACGACATGCAGTGGGGCAAAAATAGTCTCTTCAACAAATAGTGCTGGGAAAACAATATCCACAGGCAGAAGAATGAAGTTAGACCCTACCTCACACCATATACAAAATCAACTAAAAATAGGTGAAGGGCCTAAATATAAGAGCTAAAACCATAAATCTCTTAGGCAATAACAGTGCCAAATCTTCCTAACCTGGGATTTGGCAATGGATTCTCAGCTATGACACCAAAAGCATGAGCAAAAAATGAAACGATAGATAAATTTGATTTCACTACAATTAAAAACCTTTGTGCATCAAAGGAAATTATCAAGAAAGTAAAACAGAATGGGAGAAAATTGTTTCAAACCATGTATCAGATAAGGGTTTAATATCCAGAAAAAAAAGAAAACTCCTACAACTCAACAATAAGAAAAGCAAGCCAATTTAAAAATGGACAAAGGACTTGAATAGACATTTTTCCAAAGAAGATATACAAATGGCCAGTAAACACATTTGCTCAACATCATTAGCTATTAGGAAATGCTAATTAAAACTGCAATAAGATACTACTTCACACTCACAAGAATGGCTGTTATTTTTAAAATGGAAAATAACAAATGTTGAAGATGTGGAGAAATTGGAATTCTAGTGCATTGTTGATGGTAATGTAAAATGTTGAAAGCAATATGGAGGTTCCTCAAAAAAGTTAATTATAGAATTACAATTTGACCCGGCAATCTCACTTCTATGTATATATCCAAAGAGAATGAAAACAGGGTCGCAATCAGACACTTGTACACCAATGTTTACAGGAGTGTTATTCACAATAGCCAAAAGCTGGAAGCAACCCAAATGTCATCAACAAATAAATGAATAAACAAAATGTGGTAGATGAAACAATATTATTTGGCCATAAGAAAAACATGCAACATGAAAGAACCTTGAAAACACTATGCTCATTTAAACAAGCAAGACACGTAACGCCAAAAATTGTATGATATCGCTTATAAAAGATTATAAATAGCAAATTTGCAGACATAGAAAGCAAATTAGAGGTCACCATGGGAAAGATGGAGGGAGGGAGGGAGGAAGGGGGGAGTGTTTGTAAAAAGAAAAGAAAGGAAAAGGAACCATTTTAACTTTGTCTAATTCAGCATTTCCTAAACTGATAGAGAAGCCATATTTTATTTTCCAAAATGTAGCTATTAGCACCTGTCAGAAGAATGTAAAAAAAGTGGCCCATTATAATATATGTTCATTGTTTAAAAGGGTTTTGGAAACATAGAAAAGGTTTTTTAAAAATCTGTAACTCTACCACCCATAGATACACCAAAGTGTTAAGTGGTTGGAGTCTCTCTATAGATATTCCACATGCATTTCTTCTAGTTTTTAATACTTCTTGATATGATTTTTTATGTAGGTTTTGTCCGTGGTTCCAGTTTATAACAAGTAAGTGACATGTTAAACATATCTGTTCATAAGTCACCACAGAACAGCTCATTCATATAAGCCTGTGTTCAGCAGTAGATCTGGGGGCTCCTGTGGACCAGGCTTTCTTGGTGCTGTGGGTACAGCAGTGAGCGAAACAAAGTCCTTGCTCTCCTGGGACTAACAGATAAATGAATATATCATGTCAGGTGAGAAGTCCTAGGAAGAAGAACACGGGAACTAGGACCTTCCTAGGGAAGTTCCCGCACATGCTTTCCGAGGTAAAGCTCTGGGCCATTGCTACAACTACAACAGGAAGCTCTTAGTTAAACTTGAGAGGCAGCCGTCACCAAACTTGTGCATGAAACTCTGAGGGTCTGCTGCCACTGGCCTGTCCTCCAGGAGTAGCCTCAGAAGGGGGCTCACCCCTAATTGTCTTCTCCACACCTACGCTCTTTGGGAAGGCAGACACCTCCTTTTGCTTAATGAGGTAGGATTTAAATTACTAAAATTAAAGAGGAAGCATCTGCCAGTGAGTTCAGGGCTTTATCTTCCTTTATTTTAATGAATCCCCGAGCCAAGAATTCCCTACTTTTTCATCATCCTCACTTCTGCTTTCTGCAAGACAGGAATATTAAAATGGTATTCTTTAAGAGACAGCCTACGACAGATAAAACCTATAAAGTGATTTGTACTTTCAAATACCCAATTGATTTTTTTCTTTAAAATGATACTATTTTACCCAAATACAAAATAGTAGTTTTCTTGATGGCATCTAGAATAACTTTGGCAAATGGGTGCTTTGAGATTCCTTAAGTCCTTTCAAAACTGACATTGTTCTTTTGACTTTGTACCATAACAGGAATGTAATGCAATATAGAAAAAGAGAATCTCCTAATTATCTCTTTGAAAGTTTTTTCTTCAAGTATGGCCTGATAACAAAACTCATGCTTAAAAATGTATTCCCAAAAGAATACCCTAAAAGACAAATACAGGAAAACAAGTTAGTTGGTATTCCACTACTCTAACAAACCAGCTACGTTTATTGTACCCAGTGGTGTGCCAATAAGCAGAAACCCTGATTTGTAGCTCTTGCTGGTTTCCAGAGTGTAAATATCACCACTGATTTCAAGCTTACTTTTGGCTTATAAAACATAGTTATTAGTTGATTCCTGCCAGCCCATGGGAGCCAGCTCTAGTGTAACATGCCAGTGCCCCTCAGGCAGGGGACAAACTGTTCCATAGCACAATGTAGGTACAACTTTGCCCTTTCAATATTCATTTCTAAAATAGGGATTAAGCACCTTTTTTTGTCTTCTTATAGTTTTTTATGATTATATAAATGATGGGTGTTTCTTTTAGAAATTAGCATAAAGCAATAATTATATTTATTTTAATAAAGCATTTCTCGTATTGTACAGCCCTTATAATTTTAAACAGCTGCATAATGACCAATAGAATGTACTTAGTAATTGAGTTAACTGTTCTCCAATTGCTAGTTTTTCCTCTATTAACACCCTGAAATATACATATTTGTACATTTTCCCCCTTGCTTTTGGATTATTTCCCTTGGCTGAATTCCTGGAAGTAGAATTACTGAGTCAAAGAGTATGAATGTTTAAATGGCTTCTGGGATGTTTTTACAAAATCAAGCCTAATATTGTTATAACACTATAAACAGTTTACCAAGTAGCATTTTCCTCTATTTTATAATTAAAAACCCAAGAGGAAATGCATTTAAATCACAATCACTGTTGAGCCACACAGGATTAACACAGATCCCTGGATCCCAGGCCTTCACACGTATTGATGAACAGCAACGAAGGCTGTTCAAAATGTGAGATTAATAGAAGTTTGTCTGAACATATACAATTAGTTCTCTGCTGCCCCTTGTGCTGTGCTACAAAGTTTTTACACACCCGCAATAGAACTCCATCCTCTGTTGTGGCTATAGCAGAGAAAATATTAAAACAGAGAATAAACTAAAACAAGCAACTGAGGTCCTGTTCAAGGAACCTACATTACCCTTGCACATGAACTCTGCACCTGCTCATTGTCCTGTCTCCAGCTTGGCCTACGATTATCTATGGAGCCCAGTGCCACTGATCCTGCCCACTCCTGAAAACCCAAATCCAAATACTTTGAGCAGAAATGATCATGCATCCCAGCTGGTTTCCAAGACAACTGGTAGAAGAAGGAGGAAGAAGTGGGCCCTAGTGTGTGTGCATCCCCGTGTACCCATGAGCTCAAGTGGTATAGATCTCTTGCTATGCAGAATATTAAATAAATAAAATTTTAGTTTCAGCACCACCCTTAGAGCTGGGCTGGAGTGGCCCTAGCTTGATTCCTGAACCTTACAGAGCCCGCTCTGGCCCTCTTCTAGCCATGACCCTGCCCTTGAGATAAGGAATCCCTGGGCCAAGGACATGTGTCCACCCAGAGTCTGGCCCGAGTACCCAGGACCCTGGAGTTCTCAGCCTGAACAGCACCAAACCCATTTCCAGGACCCGTGCGGTCCTTTTCCCTGGTGGTGGGGTGCAGCTATTGTGGACATCCTGTGCTTGATATGTGGCCCAGGGGTGGCTGCTTGCTCAGGAAAGTGGATGAAGCTAAGACAGGTGGGCTGAGATGTTCATATTCGTGCCTCTTGTGGGGTAGGGTAGAGCCAAGGGTGGGAACAGAAGGGAGCAGGCCTTGGGTGTGGGCCAAGGATGGTTCTCCTTCACTGCCACAGCATGGAATTCTGTGGAGTCAGAGAATTTTCCATTTGAACTTTATCTTCCACACTGTTGTCAGAGTAGGAGGAAAGAATACTTTATTTAACTGTTCACTTGATTTATACATTTTAAATATTCTGACATATGTGGGCCTCCATTTGTACTCTTGTCCTAAGTCCCAAGTGTTAGGGAAAATCTTGGTATTGCCCCCCTCATTTGGAATATTAGGGAAAATGATGTATATATAAACATTCCTCTCATTATTTTCAGCTTTACAATTTATACTACGGTAATGAGCGCTGCCAACCCAGACAAGTACATGACTAAGATCAGAAACCTGTGTTAAAAGTAGGTAAGCATGAGTGAATTCATCTATGTGAAGGTTTGCTAAAGTTTTGTGGTGTTTATTTTTCGGGGAGGGAGTGCTGGTATTTCTCAGGGAAGTTGGTAGCATCCTTAAAATTTATATATGTATAATATTCTCTGATAGACAGAGAATATGGCATATGGTTATAATTTGTGTCAGATTATCATGATTAGACATTTTGAATTGTTTGTTTGAAAACTAATCTTCGAGTGCTCTTTGCCCCTTATTTAAACCTGCTGTCAGGGCAGGATGTTATCTTTTCACTTACACCAAAGGGTAAATATCTGGTATGACTTATGTGACCCCAGAGTAATAGTGAGGTTCAGAACCTTTGCAGCATGAGGAGATGGATTCTGAAGGCAAAGAACACTCACAGAATCTCTATCAGGCATCAGTGAGCCCAGAGGTAAGGGAAAGGGCATGAGGCTAAAGTAGGGGTATTTTATGCTGTCCCTGAGATGAAACCTTATAGGCAGCTACTTACTGATAGGTCACCCATCCTAGTGCAAGGATCTTCTGGAGTTTGTAAATCTGACCTGATGTTTTGGCCATTCGCTTATCATTGGAACGTTAAAATCAGTGTTTGAATTAAATGCATTTTTTTTCCCTTACAGGTGATTTTTTAAAAATTATATTCTTGAAGAACTGCACTTGATAAAGTGAAACAAAGTAAAAGTGTTGTATTATTTTATGAACCATACTGGCACCTTCCTCATTAAACTTTTTACTGTGAAGTGGGGCCAGAGGGGAACATTTTGGAGTTTGTTTTCATAAAGTGAATAATGGATGTCTTGCTTTCTCCTTTCTTCATGTTTTACTTGACCTTCTCTATTCTTCTATCTTGTCTTGAATAACTCGAAAATAAATGGTCACAGAGGTCTTTATCCCTAGCTTCTGTGATATCTCAGCTTATCCACTGAAGAAATGACCTCGTGTTCTTCGCAAAGTGCTCCTGGAAGAATCCAAGAAAAGAGACTCTTCTAAAAGAAACTGAAAACTCTAGTTTGAATAGACACTTGTCTGAATGTTTGTTAATCTGACCTTTGAACATATATTTCCATTTGATGAGATTCTGATATTTTAATCTTTCTAATGTTTTAAAAACCTGATGGACCTTGTTTTTTCTAAATAGCTACTTTCTTACTGCTTTTTGAAAGCAATGTGAAACCAAATTATTTCTGATTGTCACTTATCATTGGTCAATAAAATGTTGAAAGAGATGTTGGCAATGAGAATAAAAACATTTTCCAAGATATGTAGTGATGTGTTCTACTTTCTTCATTACACCTGAAGTCATGTGGTTCTGAACAGCTCTCCTGAGAAGGCAGCTCTCTTAGATGTTACTCAACTGTCAGACACACTTGCACAAGCATGCACAGCTGCTTTGTACAATTTGCTTTTTTTCACATGTGCATGAAAGAAAATTCTTTGAGGATGAAGTCAGAAAAGGTTAAAAGCATGAACAAAGGAGTTTTGATTGGATGTTCTTGTTTAGTGTACCTGCAAAATGAAGGAAAATGGAATGTCTAGAGGGAAATGTTATCCAGGTATGGGGCATCTCTGCCCCACCATATTGCACCCCTGTCCAATGGCCCAAAATATTCTTGTTCCTTCTTGGACCATGCTGAATGAACACTGTTAAATTCTTATCATCCAGTGGCCTTTATAAAATCAAATATCAAAAGTAGATTAATGCTCGCTTCACCAGCACATATCCTAAAATTGGAATGATACAGAGAAGATTAGCATGGCCCCTGCACAAGGATGACATGCAAATTCGTGAAGGGTTCCTAAATAAATAAATTAATTAAATAAATAAAGTAATCTGCAGATGCCCAGACATATTACACTACAATTGAGATACGGAATTTCTATTCTATTCTTGTTTTCTTGAGAGTGTACTATAATCTTTGGATGGAAATTTGGGAAATACCTTGATTTTAATGAGACTAAGCTTTTAAGCGGGAAAATTATTTAAGTAACCTAAATCTCTGATTGCTTTTAAGATCTTTGTTTGTTGTATCATGTTGTTTTGACCACATTGCAGCTAGATGGATATTTTATACTTAGCCTGCTTAGGATTTGTTGTGCTCCCCAAGTCTCAAATTTATGTATTTTATTCAATTCTGGAAAATGCTCATTTATCATGTTAGAGTTGCTCTCCTACATTCTCTTGTGTCTTTTCTCCTGAACTACAAGTATGTGTATTTTACACCTTCTCATTCTATCCTGTGTCTCTTAATCCATCTGGTATTTGGGGCAAAGGAAGGTGGCAGGGAAGTGGGGAGATGTCAGGGAGGGAGTGAAAGAGAGAGGGGTGGATTTCTCCTTCAATGCTGCATTCTGGGTAATTTCTTCAGCATTTTCTCTAAATTCAGAATTCTTTCTTCAATGGATTTATTGACTTTTTAATACCAAGGATAAAATTTCTCTTTTAGATGTTTTATTTGGTACTTCAAATCTGCCAGGATCTTTTATGAGAGCATCTTGTTCCATGTTTTCATTTTCTCTTTTGTTTCTTTAAGCCTTTTAAATATATTTACTTTATAATTTGCTTCTAATTCTATTATCATGTCTTAGGGTGTCCAATTTTGCTGTTTGTTTTTGCTGGCTCTCCCTCCTGGAGGTTTCCATGGATATTTTGTAATTTTGGATCGGAAAACCTGCTCCACTGGGTTTTATCTCTGAAAATCCTAAAGGCCTGGGTTGATGGGGTGTCCTCCAAAGAAGAGGCTTTTGTTCATTTCTCAGCTTGTGGTTTCTTAAACCATATAGGTAGTAAATTGAAACCTCAAACCTGTATGAGGCCAGGCCTGGGGTTACAAATTCTCAGAAAAGATCCCTACTGCCCCACCCCTGCACAGGCTGAGATAGACAAGTTTTATCATTGTTTGTATCCTTTTGCTAACAAGCAGATTTTTTCCCCTAGTCTATCCTTTGAAGTCCCAGCTTTATATATTTTAAGTTCATCTCTTACATGCACCCAAGTTCTTG
This sequence comes from Cabassous unicinctus, assembly GCA_029593785.1. Taxonomy (NCBI): domain Eukaryota; kingdom Metazoa; phylum Chordata; class Mammalia; order Cingulata; family Chlamyphoridae; genus Cabassous; species Cabassous unicinctus. The sequence continues at coordinate 1,914 of JAQZBX010069497.1, read as the reverse complement.
TCTCCAAGGCAATTGTTAAAAACCCAAGGTTCAAAGTTACTGGGACCAACAAATGCCCTTCGAGCAACCATTCTTCAGCGCCTACTTACCTCTAGGTTCCTCTTCTTCCTTTACTTTCGGCCTTTCTAATTTTCCTTATTTACTCGTAAGCTTAGCTAAGCATTATATGTTTAAGAAAGATGTTTGTTTAGTATTTCTAGGAGTTTTATAGGGTGAATGCTTTTTCAGATATTTGTCCCTCTAGAGTATCTGGAAATGAAAGAGCTGTATTTTTCATATTTATATAAAAATTAAAAAAAAAAACTTATTAAAGTTCACTCTGGGTATGAAGTAGAGAGTGCATTGGAAGGGGCCAGTAGTGGAAAGAGAAAACTAGTTAGAGTGATATTGTAGTAGAACAGATAAGATATGAAGATGGCTTGGTGGTTGTACTGGAGCGGAAGAGAGGTCATTTTTTAAACATCTCATTTTTTTAAGTATACAGGTAATATATACTTATTATAAAATTTAATGAAACAATAATGTAGTCATCTGCCTCTCCCACTCATACCCCTCCCCAGTAGCACTCCCTAGAGAACTACTCTCTGTATCAAGAATTTTTTATGCATATAAAAATATGGTTTTTTGCAAAAAGAATTTTAGCAGCTTGCCATTGTCACATAACAACAAATGTGAGCATCTTTCCGTGACAGAGGGTGTTGATCTACCTCATTTTTTTTTTTAATAGCTGCATAGGATTCTCCTGTATATGTACCATATGTTATTTAACCATTCTACAACCTATGGACTTTGAGGTTGTTTCCAGTTTTTCATGATCACAAAGTGGTAATGAAAATCTTTATATACCTTATGTAATGTGTATATAGTTTTATAGGATACTTAAAGTGGAATTTCTGGATCAAAGGGTTTACACATTTCAGATTTTTAATTGCTTTCCAAAAAAGGGAAACAATTTATGATTCCCACAAATAGTGTATGTAGAGGGCCCTTTTCCTCATACTCTCAAAACTGCAGGATTTTATCAGTCATTTAACTTTTAATCAATTTGGGGGGGCGGGGAAATGTAAGCAGTTAACCACTAACAAAAAGTGAGCCGATGTGAAAACAGTAATATCAGAACAAGAGAGAATTCACACAAAAAAGATTTAAAAGGGCAGAGTGATATTTTATTTTGATAAGTCACCCACTACCAAGAATATAAAACAGCCATAAGCCTTCATGTATTAAAACTATACAATTGCTGATGACAGTAGCCAAATTCATAGCTTCAAACCATATAATGTGAAGACTCAGAAATACTAGGAGAAATTTATAATTCTTCACTCAAGACAGAAATCTTCAAAACACTTCTTTCAAAGCTGGACAGGTCAGGAAGAATAAATAAGAATAAAGAGGATTTGAATAACACAATTAACAAGGTTGACCTACCAAATAACCATAGGAGTGTAAATTTCTTTGCAAATTCCCGCAGACTATTTAGTACCCACCAGCTCAACCCCTGAGCATCTTAGATCAATTGAAAAAGTAAGTTGTCTGAAAGTAGTGATTAACAATAATTTAGGCTCTATCCAAAGGAAAAAAACAACAACATATATATATATATATATATATATACATGGAGAGCGGGTGTAGTGGTTGAGCGCCTGCTTCCCATGTACGAGGTGCCGTTACCTCCTAAAAATATATATAAATATAGAGAAATACATATATATTTTATATATTTCCACAGTGGGTGGGAGTGAACATGAAAGGATATTTGAATTAGGTTTTGCAAACAGAGAAAAAACAGCGACAAGAAAAAATCTCCTAGAGCCTCCTGTGCAGCTGTCGACCCAGCAGCCCTCAGGCCTCCTGTTTTGTCAGCACTCTTCTGTTTCTGGGTTAAGGAGCTCAGGCTTCTCGGCCGGCCGCGAC
>JAQZBX010069496.1:0-15571 GCA_029593785.1 Cabassous unicinctus | reverse complement strand
CAGATAATGAAAGAGGGAGAGAAATGTAAGATATAAATAATATCAGGAAAGTAAAAAGGAACAATATCAAAGATTCTATAGACAATAAAAAATATAAGAAGGTATTAACAAATTTAGGCAAATAAATTTGAAAAGTTTGATGAAACAGTCAAATTCCTAGGAAAAAAATTAACTTATCAAAATGGAAACATGAAGTAGTATAGCTCTACATATTTAAAAAATTGAACCCATATTTGAAACTTTCCCTGAAAACACCAGATCAGATGGCTTCATCAGTGAATTCTACCAAATATATAGGAGGAAATAATACCAGTAATCCACAAAAGTGATTTTATTTATACATGTTCACTATATTAAAGCCAATTATATTTCTATATAATTTAAAATACCATTTAAAACAACATTTTAAAGCATCAAACCTGAAAACAAATCTAGTGATTTCCCTACATAGAAAACTAAAAAAAAATTGAGATATATTAATGAAGATTTAAATAAGTGGAAAAATATATCTTTTCTTATGGATTGAAAAACTCAATAATATAGAAAAGTTATTTCTCCCCAAATTGATATTTATTTATTTATTTTTCATAGGTAAGTTGTAGTTGACAGAAAAATCACACAGATAATAGAGAATTCCCATATACTACCCACCCTCATTATTAGCACCTTGCATTAAAGTGTTACATTTGTTACAGCTGATGACAGACTATAATTATACTTTTACTATTAACAATAGTCCATGACTTATATTAGGGCTCACTGTTTGTGTTGTACAAGCCTAAGATTTTTTTCTTAATTTTTAAAACATATTTATACTTTTATGTTTAAAGTAACATATAGACAAGCTAAAATTTTCCCCTTTAACCACATTTTTTAATTTTAAAAAAATATTTATACTTTTATGTTTAAAGTAACACATATACAACCTAAAATTTTCCCTTTTAACCACATTCAGATATACAGTTTAGTATTGTTAATTGAATTTGCAGTGTTGTATTACCATCACCATCATATGTTAAACTCCATACAATTTAAACTTTAACTCCACATTCCCTACCCCATCCCAACACAAGGTAACTTATCTTTTAGTTTTTGACTCTATGAATTTGCTTATATAATTATTTAGTATCACTGAGATTATATAATATTTGTCCTTTTGTGTATGGCTTATTTCAGTCAACATGATGTCTTCAAGGTTCATCCATGTTGTTGCATGTATCAGAACTCTTTTTATGGCAGAATAATATTCCATTGTATGTTTATTATACCACATTTTCTTTATCCATTCATCTGCTGATATACACTTGGATTGCTTCCATCTTTCGGTTATTGTGAATAATGCTGCTATCAACACTGGAGTGCAAATATCTGTTCGAATCCCTGCTTTCAATTCTTTTGGTGTATACCTGCATGTGGGATCACTGGGTCATATGGTAATTCTGTACTTATCATTCCGAGGAATCACCAAATTGTTCTACACAATGGCTGCACCATTTTTTAATTTCACCAACAATAAATGAGTGCTCCCATTCTTCCACATCCTTTCCAAAACTTGTAATCTTCCATTAAAAAAAAAATAGTAGCCATTCTAGTGGGTATGAAATGATACCTCATTTGAGTTTTGATTTGCATTTCCCTAATGGCTAATATTGAACACCTTTTAAGGGGCTTTTTGATATGGCCAACTGATTTTTGACAAAGTGCCAAGTCCACTCAATGGGGAAAAAATTGTCTCTTCAACAAATGGTAGTGGGAAAACTGGATGTCCACATGCAAAAAAAATGAAAGTGGATCACTACCGCACACCATATACAAAAATCAATTCAAATAGATCAAAGACCTAAATATAAGATTAAGAACTATCAAATTTCTAGGGGAAACTATAGGGAAGCCTCTTTAGGAACCTGTGTAGGGCAATGGTTTCTTAGACTTTACACCCAAATCATGAACAACAAAAGGAAAAAGAGTTATATGGGACCTCATAAAAATTAAGTTTTTGTGTATCAAAGGACTTTATCATAAAAGTAAAATGACAACCTACACAATGGGAGAAAATATTTTGAAACCACATATAAGGGTTTCATATCTAAAATATATAATGAAATCTTACAATTTAACAAGAAAAAGGCAAACAACCCAATTAAAAATTGCACAAAGATTTCAACAGACATTTCTCCATTGAAAAGATAAATGTGGTGAAAAAAAAAAAAAACATGAAAAGATTCTCAAGGAAATCATGACAGTAAGATCTTTGAATGCCAAGAGCTAACCAAAAGTAAGCAGACCAAAGCAAAAAGCACCCTTAACCGTCTTTGTAACTTGGCTCTTCTTTGAGTAGTGGTCTCCTTCAGAGCTTATCCTTCCTACCAAGAAGATAAGCCCAAGGAAAATGCAAAGTGCAGGGTTCTCTCTGAGCCTGGATAGAGTTGTGGTGCCTGCTTCTTTTCTTGTGCTTGTGTTTGCTTGTGCCCCTAGAAACTACCCCATCTACCATTCACAGAATTTCAAATGCCCCCTCTATCCACCCTGAAACAGAATTTCACCCCCTAGTGAGTGCTCTCCCATGTCACTCAGTGCCTGTAGACCTTTGTCCCAATCCATCTCACCCCAGTTTTGTCTGCAAGCTGCTTTTCTGCCTTTAGAACAAATTCTGGGGAGCAAGTCTGAGACAAGTTTCCTGGTTAAGTCTTTCAGACTTCTACCCAATAGACTAGCACCAGCATACATGCATCCCATATGAACTTAAGGGTTACACTGGTCCCTCTGGAACAGGGCCAGGGACCAATAATGGGAGAACAGGCTGTCTCCACACAGCATTGGGGAGGAGGTAAGGGGCCACTAAGGACATGTAAGGGCACCAGGAGTTTCTCCTATGGCTTTTGATGCTGCATTTTCTTGATTTGGTACTCACACATTAATGCAGCCCTTTAATTGTTTTCTGTAGTTTTGAGGAAGGTACTGTCTTTAAGATTCCTCTGCTACTTTAGCCTAAGGGGAGTTAGAACAGTGACTGCCCTCAGACACTAGTGATCTGAAGTAGCTGTTGAAAAGCAGTGATCAAATGGTGGGGACACAGGGAATGTGGCACAGGTGGCCAGTAAGGGAGGCCTTTCTGGGCATAGGGGGAAGTGGTGCAGGTAGCTTGTGAGGGAAACCTCATGGGTGTAGGTGGGTACAGGTGAGCGCAGGGGGAAGCAAGACAGCAATGCTTAGACTCCAGAGGCTAGGAGAAAATGGTACATCATCCTGGAAGGAGCAAGATGGGGAGACTGAGAGAGGCCACCACAGAGGAACTGACTCTTTGGAACTGGTCTGCACCTCTTTTTTGGGTCCCTGGCATGGTTTGATCAGTTAAACATGGGCAATTCTAAAGATTTAGAATAAGCTGAACCAAATGTCAAAGAAGAGCCTTAACACAAAGCCAAACAACAACAAAACCCTAGGCAAGAAAGAGAAACTGACTATCAGAGTAAACTCATCAAGATAATCAAACACCTAGACATCAGCAAAAAATTACTAGCCATACTAAGAAACAGGAAGATATGGCTCAGATAAAGTACCAATTTAAGAAGTTGGAGGAGACACAGAATTTGAAACAACTAAAAAAAGATGCCCAAACAAATCTCCTAAATTAATTCAAGGAGATGAAAGAAGAGATAAAGTATATTAAGAAGACACTCGATGAAGAAATCCTCCTGTTTGTGATCTATTATCATGCATTTTTAACAAAAGAAAATGACTGTAAATTATTATAAATGGATTGAATGAGCTTTCCTTAACTTCCTTCCCTTCTCAAGCTTTTGTTGCTGTTGTTGTTCCTTTCCCTACCAACTCAGGCTTTCTTATCATTAAAAAATCAGTGTAATAACTCTTTTTATTGATTTGTTTTGATGGAATCATTGTTTAAAATGTAAAGAAATGGGGAAAGGGACTCCAGAATTCCTTTAGTTCTCTTTTCATATTGAATATTTTATTAGATACATGTTGTTTCTCCCCTCCCACACCTGTTATTTTTTCTTTTTAGTCAGAACTGTGTTTGTAGTAATAAAGATGAGATGATATGTAAAATTTAAACTGCATGCTCTGGAAACTACTTTTTCAGATGTATTTGATTTGCAAAGGTAGGTGTAGGAACACTTCCAGAATCTAAAATGGCCAAAAGTTATAGTAAATCCGTTTGTTTTCCCTTTTCCTGTGGACAATAATGTCAAATGTGCTATGCAGCTAGGTAACATTTTAGATAAACTTGACTGATTTTTAATATAAACTGTTACAATGCTCACTGATTGTATATAAAGCCCTTATATATGACAAATTAAAGTTTAAAAGGGGAAAAAGACACTGGGTGAGCATACAGAAGAAATTGAAAACATACATAGAAAAATAACAGATCTTATGATAATGAAAGGCAAAATAGAAGACATTGAAAATACACGAGAATCACAAAATGGCAGATTTGAACAGGCAGAGCAAAGAATTAGCAAATTAGAAGATAGGCCATCTGAGATCACATAGATAGAAGAAAAGATAGAGAAAAAAATGGAAAAACTGAGCAGGATCTCAGGGAATTTAACGACGACAAGATGCACACAAACACAAACATTATGGGGGTCTTAGAGAGAGAAGGGAAAAGGGACAGGAGGAGTGTTTGTAGAAATTTTAAAAAAATTCCCGACTCTTATAAGGGACATGGATGTACATGTCCAGGAAGTGCAACCTACTCCAAACAGAATAAATCTTAAAAGAACTACTCTGAGGCACATATTATTTATATTGTCAAATGCCAAAGATAAAGAAAGAATCCTGAAAGTAGCAAGAGAAGTAATCCATCACATACAAGTTATGCTCCATAAGATTAAGTGCTGATTTCTCATAAAAAATCATGGAGGAAAGAAGACAGTGGTATGACATATTTAAGATACTGAAAGAGAAAAACTACCAGCCAAGAATTCTGTATCCAGCAAAATTGTCCTTCAAAAATGAGCTAGAGATTAAATTATTCACAGATTAAAAAAAACAGAGAATTCATGCACAACAATCCTGCTATCCAAAAAATACTAAAGGGAATTCTTTAGTAAGAGGGGAAAAGATAGGAGAAAGAGGTTTGGAGGAGAATGTAGAAATGAAGACTATTACTAAGGGTTACTAAAAGAGTAAGAAGAAAAACAAAAATCAGATAGGACATATAAACGCCTAAAGATAAAATGGTTAAAATAAGCACTGCCTTTACAGTAATAACATAGAATATTACTGGATTAAACTCCCCAATTAAGAGACCCAGATTGGCAGAATGGATAAAAAATATGATGCATCTATATGTTGTCTACAAGAGACACACCTTAGACCCAAGAACACAAATATGTTGAAAGTGAAAGGTTGGAAAATGTTATTCCATGCAAACAGTAACCAAAAAAGAGCTGGGGTAGCTATACTAACATTACACAAAATAGACTTTAAATGGAAAACTGTTATAAAAGACAAAGAAGAACACTATATATTAATAAAAAGGACAATCTACCAAGAGGAAAGAACAATTATAAATATTTATGCACCTAATCAGTGTGCCCCAAAGTACATGAGACAACACTGGCAAAACTGAAGGGAGAAATAGATGCCTCCACAACATAGTGAGGGACTTCAGTACACCACTATGAGTAAAAAATAGACCATCTATACAATGGATCAATAAAGAAATGGAGATCTTGAATAATATGATAAATTAACTCTACCTAACAAATATATACAGAACATTGCACCCCAAAACAGCAGGCTATACATTCTTTCAAGGGTTCATCGATTATTATTCAGGATAGACCATATTTTAGGTCATAGAACAAGACTTAATGAATTTAGAAAGATTGAAAAATTACAAAGCACTTTCTCTGACTATAATGGAATGAAGCTGGGAATCAATAATGGGTGGAGAACTGGAAAATTCACAAATATATGGAAGTTAAACAATATACTTAAGCAATCAGTGAGTAAAAGAAAAAATTGCAAGAGAAATCAGTAAATGCCTCAAGGAGAATGAAAATAATAACACAACATATCAAAACCTTTGGGATGCAGTGAAGGCAGTGTTGAGAGGGAAATTTGTACCCAAAATGCCTACATTAAAAAAGAAGAAAGAGCTAAAATCAAAGACATAACTGCACATCTATAGAAACTAGAAAAAGTACAGCAAACTAATAACAAAACAAGCAGAAGGAAAGAAATAGCAAAGATTAGAGAAGAAATAAATTATAGTGAGAAGAAAAAAGCAATAGCAAGAATTAAGAGAAAAAAGCTTGTTCTTTGAGAAGATTAATAAATTGGCAAACCCTTAGCTAGACTAACAACGAAAAAAATTGAGAAGATGTATATAAATAAAATCAGAAATGAGAGAGGGGACATCACTACTGACCCTGCAGAAATAAAAATGATCATAAGAGGATACTATGAACAACTGTATGCCAACAAATTAGACAATTTAGTTGAAATGGACAAATTCCTAGAAACACAAGAACAGCCCACATTGACTCTAGAAGAAATAAAAGATCTCAACAAACCAATTACAAATAAAGAGATTGAATTAGTCATCAAAATCCCCCCAAAAAAGAAAAGCCCAGGACCAGATGGCTTCAGAGTGAATTCTACCAATCATTTTATAAAAGAGCTAATACCAATCCTGCTCAAACTCTTCCAAAAATTGAAGAAGACTGAACATTTCCTAAGCCAGATAAAAATACTACAAGAAAAGAAAATTATAGGCCAATCTCTAATGACTTTAGATGCAGAAATCCTCAACAAAATACTTGTAAATTGTATCCAACAACATATTAAACAAATTATGCACTATCATCAGGTATGTTTTATCACAGGTATGCAAGGGTGGTTCAACAAAGAAAATTAATTCAATACACCTCATTAACAAATTGAAGGAAAAACCACATGATCACCTCTAGTGAAGCAGAAAAGACATTCAATAAATTCCAGCATATTTTCTTAATAAAAACACTTAGAAAACTAGGAATAGAAGGAAACTTCCTCAACATGATAAAGGCATAAATGAAAAACCCACAGCTAACATCGTGCTCAATGTTGAAAGAATGAAAGTTTTCTCTCTTAATATCTGGAAGAAGAGAAGGTTGCCCATTGTCACCACTCCTATTCAACATTGTGTTAGAAGTTCTTTCTAGAGCAGTTAGGCAAGAAAAAAAATTGGAAATGAAGAAGTAAAACTTTCCCTATTTGCAGACGACATGGTTCTATATATAGAAAGTCCCCCAAAATCTACAACAAAGCTACTAGAGCTAATAAACAAGTTCAGCAAAGTGGTGGGATATAAGATTGACATGCAAAAATCGGTAGTATTTCTATACACTACTAATAGGCAATCTGAGAAGGAAATCAAGAAAAAACTTCCTTTTACAATAGCAACTAAAAGAATGAAATATCTAGGAATAAATTTAACTAAGGGTGTAAAGGACTTGTACACAGAAAACTACACTACATTGTTAAAGAAATCAAAGAAGACCTAAATAAATGGAAGGACATTCCATGTTTGTGACTGTTTGAGATTATTTATGAATCCTGAAAGGAGAAAGATTATGTTTGTAAACTAATCTATTCCTCTGGATGTGATACCTTTTGATTGTGTTAAATTCAGTGAGGGGCCTCTGATTAAGTTTAGCTGATAAAATCAATTTAGGGTTTCTGATTGGGCTAAATCAGTAAGGCATAATTCAGGTTGAATCCCTTCCCCCTTGGTGGGCCAACATAAATGGACAGTCACTCAAGAAGACACATGGGAAGAGGGAAAGCTCTGTCATTTTTTATCCTGGTGCCCCAGGGAGTGATGAACCATTTGCCTGAAAGATTACAGCTGACTTTGGGAAGAGACCAGAACAACTGAGACTGATAAAGAAGGCCTGGAAAGAAATGAGCCATATGCCAGGAGAGAAAATAATCCCTGAGTGATAAGCTCTATGCCAGCCTGAAGCTGAGAGAGGAAGCCCAGGAAGGAAAGACCAGGCAGAGATCAATGACCATCTTGATTCAACATGTGGCAACTGACTTTGGTGAGAAAGTAACCTTGAGTTGGACTCTTTAAGGCCTTGTAATTGTAAGCTTTTACCGCCAAATAAATATCCTTTATAAAAGCCAACAGATTTCTGGTACTTTGTATCAGCACCCCTTTGGCAGACTAATACAATGTTCATGGATTGGAAGACTAAATATCATTAATATAACAATTCTACCCAAACTGATTTACAGATTCAATGCAATCATAATAAAAATTTCAACAGTGTTTTGCAGAAATATAAAAGCCAATTATCAAATTTATTTGAAGGATAAGCGGCTTTGAATAGATAAAAACATCTTGAAAAAGAAGAACAAAGATGGAAGACTCACACTACCTGACTTTAAAGCATATTACAAGCTACAGTGGTCAAAACATCATGGTATTTGTATTAGTCAGGGTTCTCTGGGGAAACAGACCCAATAGGAGATATCTGTAAATAGAATGAGATTTTATAAAATTCTCTCATGTGACCATGGGGATGCAAAAGTCCAGCTTCTGCAGGCAGCCTGCAAACCAGGGCCTCCGATGAAGTTCTGATGAGGGTCCTTGATGAACTCCCAGGAGATGTTTGCTGTCCAAAGGCAAGCTCTCTCTGAATGATGAAATCAACTCCCCTTTTAAGGCATTCAACTGATTGGATAAAATGTCACTCATTGCTGATGGGAGTCTCCCTGGTTGATTGTAGATGTAATCAGCCATCTATGCAGTAAAATCACTGATGACTAAAGTCCATAAATGTCCTAGTACTACAATAAGCCCAGTGCTTGCTTGACCAAACAATTAGGCACAATTACCCGGCCAAGTTGACACGTTAGCCTAACCATCACAGTCCACCCCTTGTCATCTTGGCAACCATACGCATTACCTTAACCCATACTTAGTCTCTAAATAAAAACAAGAACAGACATGCATATATATATTTCCACCTAACAATATTCAACTGTCCTGCATACAACCAGAAATACATTAATTCCCTACCGAATAAGGTGTAAGTCCTTGGTAATATTCACTCTTAAACTTGACATCCTTAAGTATTATGACATGAAACTAATACAACTTGTCATATGATAAGGGAAAAGAATAGGGAAGAAAATAGAGATTAATTTTATGTACAGATACAATCATGCTCATAACAAAACAAGGAAGATTCATGACCATTACAGTTCTCATTTCTGTAACTGGACATGTGGTCAAAGTTCATATTTATTACTACCTTCTTTCACAAGCACCTCAGCTGACTGTGGTTCTTTGCCTGGTGGAGTGGCCCAAAATTTCATTCCTGAAGATTCTGGACCATTGTTAGTCTTGCTTGCATTGGGTTGTTGCAATTCTCCATTGACTTTAATCACAGGGTTTGGCAGTACTAAGAGACGCTCTAGAGGATCTCCTATATTCTAGACAAAGTCTCATTTACCCCCATTATGTAGATGCTGTCCTGTTTCCCCTTGATAGGATCAATCACCCCAGCCAATACAGTAATTCCTTTCTTTGCCTGTTGATTCAGAGGTAAGAGGAACCCATAGTGGCCAGGTGGCAGTCTTAACTTCCAGTTCAATGGAATCATTGTTGTGTTCCCTGGTGGAAATATTCCTCCTTTTGGAACTAAGACCTATAGACCAGCAGAGCTTAAGGTTGCAAGGATAGGAAGCAAAATTTTCCTAGTGGATCACTAGGGGTAATAGTGAGTGGTGCCATTCCCATTTCCACCCCTTGATTCCTGAACCAGTGAATCCCGGCTATGGGAGAAACAGCACCATAGAGTGGACACTGATTTAGAGCATATGCAGCCTCCTGGAGAACATTGCCCTAGCCCTGAAAGGTATTGCTACCTAGTTGGCACCATAATTGACTCTTCAAAAGGCCATTCCACCGTTCTATCAATCCAGTTTCTTCAGGATGATAGGGAACATGGTAAGATCAGTGAATTCCATGGCCATGTACCCATTACAGCACATCATTTGCTGTGAAATGGGTTCCTTGTTCAGTAGCAATGTTGTGTGGAATGCCATGGCAATAGATAAGACATTCAGTAAGTCCATGGATGGCAATTTTGGAAGAAGCATCATGTGCAGGGAATGCAAACCCATATCTGGAGAATGTGTCTATTCCAGTTTAAAAGAATTTCTGTCCCTTCCTTGATGGAAGTGGTCCAATGTAAACAACCTGCCACCAGGTAGCAGGCTGATCACCTCGACGAATGGTGCCATATCAGGGGCTGAGTGTGGATCTCTACTGCTGGCAGACTGGGCACTCAGCAGTGGCTGTAGCCAAGTAAGTCAGCCTTGGTGAGGGGAAGTTCATGTTGCTGAGCCCATGCATAACCTCTATCCCTACCTCCATTACCACTTTGTTCATGAGGCCATTGGGCAATGACAGGAGTGGCTGTGGAAAGAGGCTGAGCATTAGCCACAGACTGGGTCATCTTATCTACTTGATTATTAAAATCTTCCTCTGCTGAAGTCACTCTCTGGTGAACATTCATGTGGGACACAAATATTTTCATGTTTTTTGCCCACTCAGAAATGTCTGTTCACATACCTCTTCCCCATACCTCTTTGTTCTCAGTTTTTCAATCATGTTCTTTCCAAGTCCCTGACCATCCAGCCAAACCATTGGTAACAGCCCATGAATCAGTGTATAAATGCCCCTCAGCCATTTCTTCTTCCAGTCAAAATGAACAAACAGGTGCACTGCTCCATATTCTGCCCACTGGGAGCATTTGCCTTCACCACTGCCCTTCAGGGATGTCCCAGAAAGGAGTTGCAGTGCTGCAGCTGTCCACTTTGGGGTGGTACCTTCATATCATGCCAAGCCATGTGTAAACCAGGCCCAAGGTTTCTCTTCCTCAGTCAACTCTTTGTAAGGGACTCCCCAAGAGGCCAAAGCTGTGGGCTGGGGAAGAGAAGGAAACATGCCAGGGGTGGTGATCATGGGCATTTGGCTACTTCCTCATGTAACTTACTTGTGCCTTCAGGACCTGCTCAAGCCCTATCTTGTATGTACCACTTTCACTTTATTATGGAGTGCTTCTGTGCATGTGCAACTTTATGGTTTGGTGGGTCAGACAATACCCAGGTCATGATAGGCAAATCAGTTCTCATGGTAACTTGATGGCCCATCTCTACTAAGGGCCAGTAGCAGCCCAAAAGCTGCTTCGCAAAAAGAGAATAGTTATCTGCAGAGGGGGCCAGGGCTTTGCTCCAAAATCCTAAGGGTCTGCATTGTGATTCTCCTGTAGAGGCCTGCTAAAGGCTCCACACAGCATCTCTATTTGCCATTGAAACTTCCAGCACCATTGGATATGCTGGATCATATGGCCCAAGTGGTAGTGCAGCTTGCACAGCAGCCTGGACCTGTAGCAGAGCTTCCTCTTGTTCCAGTCCCTAATCAAAACTAGCAGCTTTCCTGGTCACTCAGTAAATGGGCTGGAGTAGCACACCCAAATGAGGAATGTGTTGTCTTCAAAATCCAAAGAGACCAACTAAGCATTGTGCCTCTTTTTTGGTCAGAGGATGGGCCAGATGCAACCGCTTATCCTTCACTTTAGAAGGGACATCTTGACATGCCCCATACCACTGAACACCTAGAAATTTCACCAAGGTGGAAGGTCCCTGTATTTTTGCTGGATTTATCTCCCATCCTCCAACATGCACATGCCTTACCAATAAGTCTAGAGTCTTTGCTACTTCTTGCTCAATAGGTCCTATCAACATATTATCAATATTATGGACCATTGTGATGTCTTGTGGGAGGGAAAGATGATCAAAGTCCCTGCAGACAATATTATGACATAGGGCTGGAGAGTTGATATACCCCTGAGGTAGGACAGTGCAGGTCTACTGCTGGCCTTGCCAGCTGAAAGCAAACTTTTTCTGGTGGTCCTTACCAGTAGGAATTGAGAAAAAAGCATTTGCCAGATCAATAGCTGCATTCCAGGTACCAGGGGATATGTTGATTTTCTCAAGCAATGATACCACATCTGGGACAGCAACTGTGATTGGAGTCACCACCTGGTTAAGTTGATGATAATCTACTGTCATCCTCTAAGATCCCATTTGTTTTCTGCACAGGCCAAATAGGAGAGTTGAATGGGAGTGCAGTTGGAATCAACACCATTATATACTTCAGATCCTTGATGGTAGCACTAATCTCAGCAATTACTCCAGGAATCCAGTATTGGTTTTGATTTACTATTTTGCCAGGTAGGGGCAGTTCTAGTGGCTTCCATTTGGCCTTTCCTACCATAATAGCCCTTATTCCACAAGTCAGGGATCCAATGTGGGGATTCTGCCAGTTACGGAGTATGTCTATTCTAATTAGGCATTCTGGTGCTGGAGAATAACCACAGAATGGGTCTAGGGACCCACTGGACCCACTGTGAGATGAAACTGAGCTAAAACTCCATCAATCACCTGATTTCCATAAGCCCCTACTCTACCTGGTGGACCACAGTGATGTTTTGTGTCTCCTGGAATTAATGTCACTTCTGAGCCAATGTCGAATAATCCCTGAAATGTTTGATCATTTCCTTTTCCCCAATGCACAGTTACTCTGGTAAAGGGCTCTATGTCTCCTTGGGGAAAGCTGGGAGGAAGATTAACAGTATAAATTTTTGACAGTGTAACAGGATCCTTCCCCAAGAGGACTTGGCTTTCTCCTCATTCAATGGTCTGTAACCTGTCTCAAGTCTGGGAATTGATTAAGGGGCTGTGATTCTCTGTGTCTGTAATTCGAGTTAAGGTTTTGTTCACTCAATCTAGAACTCTTCTGCTTATATAGATCAAGAAATAATTTTGTAGACTGCCCATCTATTTCACTTCTAGGAACCTCATGATCTATTGGCCAACACTATAACTCTATGTGACTCAGACTATTTTGATTGCTGCTTTGAGTCTGCCTTTCATCATGGTAGGCACTCTCACCTCATCTTTGGCAATTAACAGCCCATACTTGACCTTAACCGGCCCAAGAGCCAATCATCCCCATAATGTTTAAGGATTCTAGTTCCATTACAGCAGTCCCTCAAGTAATATCTGGACTACAGAGAAGGACAACCACAGAGCTCTTGAGGGAATGGAGTTAGTCTTAAAAATTTATTCCTCATAGTCCTGGTTAAAGGTGTGTCCTCTGGATATTCCTGGGGTGGGTGGGCAGGTCTTAAATGGTCAATCCATTCTAGCATTCCAATCTTTCTAAGCCTTTGCATTCCCTCTTCTACTGTATACCAGGGCAAGTTGGGCATTTCAACCCCAGACATGCTAGGCCATCTTTTGTTCCATGTTTCAGTCAGTCACCCAAACAAACTGTTAGAGCCTTTTTTAACCCCTCGAGCTACAGCGTTCAATCCAGAATTTCTGCTTAGTGAGCCCATATCAATAAATTCAGCCTGATCCAACTTTATATTCCTTCCACCATTATCCCATACCCTTAGTATCCATTCCAACATATGTTCCTCCGATTTCTGTCTACATAAGTTGGAAAACTCATGCAATTCTTTTAGCGTATAGCATATTTCCTCATGGGTCACACTTTGTATTTAGCCTTTAGGGCTTTGTTGTGATTTTAGTCTAGTAATCGGTCTCCAAGAGAAGAGGGGTGGTGTGGGTGGGTAAGGAGAAGGATTAGAAATGCCTTGTAAGCTACTGACCTCAGGGTATTTCTTTGCATTTTTATCTGGTAAGACAGGATTAATCTCTTCAGGCAGGGGTTGAAATGCAGATTCTTCAGGGCAGGGTGGAGGTTGGGCAGTACATGTTGGAGTTTGGTTGGTACCTGCCTTAGGGCTGGGAGGAGGTCCAGACTCCTTGGGGCAGGCCAGGGGCTGAGAAGTGCAGGCTTTAGTTTGGCTGGTACCCACTTCAGGGCTGAAAGGAAATCTGGACTCCCTGGGGCATGCTGGAGGCTGGGTGATACATGGCTGACATAGTGTGGTCTCCACAGGGAAGGCCATCACAGGTTTATCTGGCAAAGTCTCAGCAGAATTTAGGGTTCCCACCAATATCATCATCATCCCATATGTCTCCATCCCAATCCTCAGGGTTCTAATACTTCCCAATCAATACCTTCACTTTAACAGCAGACACCCTGCAAGGTTGAGATTTTAGTTTCCTTTTTAACTCTGCTATTCATATAATGAGAGTCTGAGTCTGGTTTTCAGAGACCTCAAACCTGTGGCTGCATGAAACAAGAATTAATTTCAGAGCACACATAGAAACCTTCACATCATTCATGCAGCATTCAAGTTGCAAATTTGAAGCCTTTAGCTCATCCTTTTCTTTTGTAACAGTGTCCAGAATATCTAGGAGGAGCCAGCCAACATCATTAAGGTGTTGAATATACTCTCACCCAGATCCTTGTCTCTTATAAGTGTGGAAGTAGGGAAATCCAGTGGTGATATTTTGCATATCTCCATTGCCCACTCACGCCATGGACTGTTAGTGGTCTCTTCATTATTGGAAAGGGAGTCATTTGTACCCTTGAGTCCAATTAGAGTAGAGAGCCAATTGCAAAACTCCCAGAACCACTTCGGAAATCCTATGTTTAAGATTCTGTTCCTCAAAAACCACCCCAATTCTGGTATCAAGCTGTATTAGTCAGGTTTCTCTAGGGAAACAGAATCAACAGGAGATATCTGTAAATAGTATGAGATTTTATAAAATTCTCTCATGTGACCGTGGGGATGCACAAGTCCAGGTTCTGCAGGCAGCCTGCAAACCAGGGGTTCCAATGAAGGTCCAATGAAGGGCTTTGATAAACTCCCAGGAGATGTTGGCTATCCAAAGACGAGCTCTCTCTGAATGATGAAATCACCTCTCCTTTTAAGGCATTCAACTGATTGGTTAAAACATCACTCATTGCTGATGGCTATCTCCCTGGTTGATTGTAGATGTAATTAGCCATCTATGCAGTAAAATCACTGATGACTAAAGTCCATAAATGTCCTTGCATTACCATTACACCAGTGCTTGCTTGACCAAACAACTGGGCACAATGACCTGGCTGAGTTGACACATTAACCTAACCATCACAGAATTGGAACAAGGATAGACATATTTACCAATGGAATCTAATTGAGTTCAGAAATAGACCCTCACTTCTATGGTCAACTGCTATTTAATAAGGCTGCCAAGTCTACTCAACTCGCTCAGAATAGTCTCTTCAACAAATAGTGCTGGAAGAACTGGATATCCATATCCAAAAGAATGAAAAAGTCCCTTTACCTCACACCCTATACAAAAATTTACTCTAGATATAACAAAGACCTAAATATAAAAGCCAGGACCACAAAACTCCTGAAGAAATATAGAGATGCATCTTTGAGACCTTGTGGTAGGCAAAAGTTTCATAAACTTTACGCCCAAACCATGAGAAACAAAAGAAAAATAAGATAAATGGGACTTCCTCAAAATGAAAAACTTTTGTGTTTCAAAGGTTTTGTCAAGAAAGTGAAAAGGCAGCCTACTCAATGGGAGAAAACATTTGGAAACCACATATCTTATAAGAGTC
>JAQZBX010069495.1:0-15573 GCA_029593785.1 Cabassous unicinctus | reverse complement strand
GTATTTTCTCCTTACATTTAAGCTTATCATTATTATTTCATTTTCCTATTAATTGTATTTGTCTATTATAGGGGCTTCATCTTCAGGGAAGGTTTAGATCACAGAAGGGTAACAATGGGGGCAGCAGAGGATCATTGGTCGGGGGTGTCTGGGATGGGGGTTTCATGGGAGGAAGTTCACCTGAATATACATGAAAGATATATAAAAATGTTCAAATGATCAAGGGGTGGGGCATGGTCACAGTGGGTAGACAATCACTCAATAAATGAGGGAATACTGAATTCCCAGCCTGGAGAGCTCTGCCACATTCTCCAAGGGAGCAGCAACAGTCCCCCGAGTGCAAAGGCAGTGTCTGGCAAAGGAGGATGGTTCACTGATGGCCTCTTGTTATTGATGACTAGCCTTATGAGTCTTTGCTCTTGTAATTGAAACTTAGCCTACTGTTATGGGGTGCCTAAGGATTGCCACCTGAGAGCCTCCTTGTTGCTCAAATGTGGCCTCTCCCTAAGCCAAGCTCAGCATATGAATGCATTACCTTCCCCCCAATGTGGGAGCCTCCCTGGCAACGAGGGATTAATATCAAGTGCCAACTGGCAATATGACTGGAAAAAGACCTTGAATAAAAGGGGGAAAAGGTAAAGACAAATGAGTTCATGTGGCTAAGAGACTTCAAAGAGAGTCAGGAGGTCATCCCAGAGGTAACACTCACGCACACTTCAGTAGGATCTCATAGAACACCAAAGTGGTTATCACCCCACACAGAGGGGCTCCTGAGGGATCTGGACACATCCAGGTCCTATATAAGGGGGGATAGCTCCAGAGATTGATGCCTTATCAGTGGGCTCCCCTTTGGAATCTGTGCTCTTGAGAGTGACAGAGTTGGACTCAAATAAGTCCTCCCTGCACGTTGTCCATCAGTCCCTTCTATTCAAACCTATATGTGGTTCTGGAGTTTGTAGGTGTACTTCCAGAGACTGGAGACTTTGTCCTGCCCATTGCCAGCTGTGCCTGGAATCTCGGTGGAGCTTCAACTCCTACTCTACAGCTCAATGGACTCACCCAAGTCACCTGGTGAGGAGACAATGATGCGCAACAGCCATCCCAGGGAATGGAGAGAGCCTGCAGCTGCAGGCAGGATAATCCCATCCATCATATGCATGGGATATAAGCCCCCTCTCACTTGGAGGTGGAGTGGACATCACCATTATTATTAGAATAATGAAAGTTCTCTAAGAATGATCAAAGTGATGAATGCACAAATATTTGATTACATTGAATACCATTGATTGTACACTTTGAATGGATTTATGCTTTGTTAATAAGTACCAATAAAATTGATTTAAAAAAAAATGAGGGTGAGCTCAAAGTCTTCACAGACAAAAACTGATAGAAGATGTTACCAAAAGACCAGAATTACAAGAGATATGAAAGTGAGTGCTGCAGCCTGAAAGGAAAATAAAAGAGGGAAATTTGGAGAAGTATGTATAAAAGAGCATTATTAGGAAGGGTAAACTAAAGGATAAGAAAACAGACAATAGAAGGATATGACATCAGAGAGCTGAAGGACAAAATGGATGAAATAAGTAATGCCTTTACAGTAGTAACATTGAATGTTATTGAACTCCCCAATAAAAAGACATAGACTAGTAGAATGGATTTTAAAAATGTGTCATCTATATGTTGTCTACAGGAAACTCACCTCAGATGTAAGGACACAACCAGGATAAAAGTGAAAAGTTGGAAAAAGATATTCCATGCAAATAGTAACCAAAAAAGAGCTGGAGTAGCTACACTAATATTGGACAAAATAGATTTCAAATGCAAAACTGTTATAAAAGATTAAGAAGGTCATCATATATTAACAAAAGGGGCAATTCACCAAGAAGAAATAATTATACTAAATATTTATGCACCTAAACGGAGTATCCAAGATACATGAGGCACACACTGACAAAACTGAAGAGAGAAATAGACCTCTCTACAATAATAGTTGAAGACTTCAATACACCACTTTCAGCATTGGTTAAACATATGTACAGAGGATAAATAAGGAAACAGGCAGCTTGAATAATATGATAAATGTACTAATCCTAACAGACATTTATAGAGCCTTACACTCCAAAACAAAAGGATATACATTATTCTCAAGTGCTCATGGATCTTTATCCACCATATACTCTATGTTTGGTCACAAAATAGATCTCAATAAATTTTTTAAAAATTGAAATTATACAAAGCCTTTTCTCTGATCATAATGGAATTAAACTGGAAATCAATAACAGTTAAATAAAGGGAAATTCAAAAATATATGGAGATTAAACAACCCACTCTTAAATAATAGGTCAAAGAAGAAATTGCAAGAGAAATCAGTAAATATTTTGAGATGAATGAAAATGAGACATCAACATATCAAAATCTATGGGATACCACCAAGATAGTGCTGAGAGGGAAATTTATAGCCCTCAATGGAAACATTTAAAAAGTAGAAAGAGCTAGAATCAAAATCCAAGACAACAAAAAGACAAACAATACAATTAAAACATGGATGAGAGTTTTGAAAAGATATTTCTCCAAATAAGATATACAAATGATCAATAAGCACATGAAAAGATTCTCAACATCATTACCCATTAGGGAAATGTAAATCAAAACCAGAGTGAGATACCCTTTCACACCCAGTAGAATGGCTACTGTCTTAATTTCTTAGTTTCTAAAACAAATACTATAAATGGGTTGACTTAACAACAGGAACTTATTTGTTCACAGTTTCAGAAACTAGAAGGCTATCTTCCTTTTGGGTCAGTATCTCCTGGCTGGCTGGCTATCTTGAGATTTCCTTTGAAATTCCATCACATGGGAATGCCCATAGCAGAGTGTTTTTTCTCTTCCATGCTCCATTGTTTTTCAGCCTCTGGCTGCTTCTCATGACCTTTACCTCTGTGTCCAATTTCCTTTGCTTATAAGTACTTCAGCCATATCAGATTAAGGCACACCTTCATTCAGATATAACTAATATAACTAATATAGATATTATTAGGACTTGAATACATATTTGCACACCAATGTTCATAGCAACATTATTCACAAAAGCCAAAAGATGGAAGCAGCCTATGTCCATCAACAGATGAATGGATAAATGAAATGTATATACTCAAATATTATTTAGCTTTTAAAATGAATGAAGTTCTGATAGTTGTTATAACAAGGATGTGCCTTAAAGACATCATGTTGAATGAAATAAGCCAGATAGAAAAGGACAACTATCATATGATCTCACTAGAATATGCAAAGCTCATAGATTCTAAAACCAGAATACAGGTTAGCATGGACTGAGGTAGGGGTAGGGAATGTGTAGTTTATGCTTAGAGTTTCTGTTTGGGATGATGGAACAGTTTTGGTAATGGGTGGTAGTGATGGTGGAATAATAGTGAGAATATAATTAGCACCATTGAATTGTATATTTGAAAGTGGTTAAAAAGGAAATTTTCAGGTTTTGTATATTTTACCAGAATAAAAACTTTTAAAAACCATAGGATGGTACAGCACAGTGAACCCTAGTGCTAACATTGGATCACAGCTATATTGTAATAATATTGTTTCTCAGTTTTAACTAAATTAACACACTCATTCTACATGTTAATAATAGAGAAATAATAGGGGGAAGTGTGCATGTAAAGGTAGCAGTATAGGGGAACTCTACATTCTGCATGGTTTTTCTGTAAATCTACAACTTTTCTAATTTTAAAAAATCTGCACAATGAAACTGTTCATATCTTCTCTATTAGACAGAGTAACAAAAACTTTCTTACTTTTGGCCCTGGAAGGGGAGGATCCTCCTTATATTTAAATTGGAGAGCACTTCATGTTCCTGTTGATTGGGCTGGAATTAGTCCCTGGTAAGGGATGGGATTCATGACAGTTGGGTCTGGAAATTGTAGACAAGACCAGACTTTCATGCCTTCTATTTCCATTCTCAGCTTTGTTCAACTACTGCTTTTCTGGTTGTAGTGAAAATTCAGAGGAAGACCGTTGTTAGCTGAGTTATTGTCAATGCAACCATTGGTGAGTACAGAATTCCTCCTTAACTAAAATTCTTCCTTAATAAAATTACAGATGTTGCCAACAATGGTCAGGTTCCTCCTGTTGTCTTGGATAGTCAAAGGGAGCTTCAATTTACTTTATCCTTGATCCCTGTCTCTGGGATGGTTAGGGAACTTTAGAGGTTCAAAAACTACACTGTTTTTCTAGGATATTTAAGGCTGTGTATTCCTAGAGAGATGTGGGAGGTTTTTTTTCACATCCATTCCATGACCACATTTGGGAAATAATGCGCTGTTTGATAATGTCATTACTTCCAATTGGCTTAGGCATGTGGTGAAAATAGATGAATAAAAGTAGAAGATTACAAGCAGTAGGGAGGTTGATGAGCTTAATCAATCCAGTGTTTACAGATGCTACAGTGAAAGGCTGTGCATGGTTGAAAGGAACATAAGTGAGGGTTAGGTAATGGAAGGAAAAGAGGAAAAATTTGTTTATTTTTCCCAATTTTAAATTTCTTATGGTTTTTTGATAGAATATTGTGATGGTTAGTCTAATATGTCAGCTTCGCCAGGTAATGATACGAAGAACTGGGCTAATTGTAATACAATGGAACTTCATGGACTTTAATCATCACCGAATTGACTGAATATATGGCTAATTCCATTTACAATCAACTGAGGAGTTTGCTTTCAGCAATGAGTGACATATCATCCAATCAGTTGAAGGCCTTAAAAGGAGAAGTGATTTCAGCATTCAGAGAATCCCCATCTCTACTTCAGATAGCTAGTGTCTCTGTCTCCTGGGAAATTCAACGAGGACCTTCATCTGAGTCCCTAGCCTGCAGCATGCCGATTTGGACTTGTGCATCCCCATGGTTGCATGAGACAATTTTACAAAATCTCATACTATTTACAGATATCTCTTCTCAGTTCTGTTTCCCTAGAGAACCCTGACTAATATAGCTTGGTACTAGGAGTGGTTCTTGAGAAACAGAAACTTAAAAATGGGATTCCTGAATTGGTTCTGGAATTTTTGCAATTGCCTCTCTACCCTGATTAGATTTAAGGGCACTAATAATTCTGTCTCCAATAATCAAGAGCCACTGACAGTCTGTGGCATAAGTTGGCAATAGAGATGCACAAAATATCACCACTGGATGACTACTTCCATGCTTATAAGAGGCAAGAATCTGGGTGAGAGTGTTTTTAAAATCTTAACAGAGTTTTGTGGAGTTAAAAGGTGCAATGATGTTGGCTGACTCTTTCTAAATATGCTAGATACATTTACAAAAGATAGGGATGAGCTGAGGGCTTCAAATTTGCAGCTTAAGCACCACATGAACCATGTGAAAGTTTCTATGTGTGCTCTGAAAGAAAATTTTGTTTCATGCAGCTGCAGACTTCAGATCTCTGAAAACCAGACTCAGAGACTCATTGTACAAGTAGCAAAGTTAAAATCTCAAACTTGCAGAGTGTCTGCTATTAAAGTGAGGGCATTGATTGGAAAAGAGTGGAATCCTGAGGATTGATATGGAGACATATGGGTTGATGATGATGGCAGTGAGAACATTGAAACCCTAAATTCTGATGAGACATTGTCAGATAAATGCCAGAATTGCCTTGATATAATGTAAATGAGGGTAACAAATGGCTCAGAGAGATTGGAATGCTAGATTTAATTAATCTTATAGAACATTATCACACATCCCAGAAATGCTCAGAGGACACACCTTTGACCAGGACTGTGAGGAATAAATTTGTGAGCATAACTCCATCTTCCCTGAAGAGCTATGTGGTTGCTCTTCTCTGTAGTCAAATATTACTGTGGGAACTGCTGTTTTGGAACTAGAGTCCTTAAACAATATGGGGATAATTGGTTCCTGGGCTGGCAGAAGCCAAGTACTAGAACTTAATCACAAAAGACAAAGTGAAGGTAGATACAACAATGAAAAGCAGACTCAAAGCAACAATCAAAAGAGTCTAAGGGAAGCATTCTCTGATACATCCAACAAACAAACAAATGAAAAAAACAACTCTCATTGGGGAGCAGATGTAGCTCAATGGTTGAGCACCTACTTCCCATGTATGAGGTCTTGGGTTCAATCCCAGGTACCTCCTCACACATAAAAAGTGTGAGTTGCATAGACCTATGGTGCTGGCTAATGGACCATGGGGTACCTCGAAGTAAAATTGATGGGTAGTCTACTAAATTCCTACTTGATCTGTATAAGCAGAAACTTCTAAGTTAAGTGAACAAAACCCTAACCTGAATTACAGTAATTTAATGAATTTCCACACTTGAGACAGTTTACAGATCCAGAGGCCCTTGAATGATGGGAAGGCCAGGTCCCCTTGGGGAAGGATCTTTTTACACTGCCAAAAACATACTGTTACTCTTCCTCCCAGTTCCCCAAAGAGTCATATGGCCTTTTACCAGGGTAACCACACACTGGAGAAAAGGAAATGATCAGACATTTCAGGGATTATTAGACACTGGCTCAGAAGTGAAACTAATTCCAGGAGACCCAAAACATCACTGTGGTCCACTGGTCAGAGTAGGGGCTTAAGGAGGTCAGGTGATCAATGGAGTTTTAGCTCAGGTCTGTCACACAGTGGGTCCCTCGACCTGTTTTGTGGTTATTCCCCCAGTTCCAGAATGCATAATTGGAATATACATATTCAGCAACTGGCAGGAATCCCTGCATTGGACCCCTGACTTATGGAGTGATGGCTATTATGGTAGTAAGTACCAAGTGGAAGCCACTAGAACTTTCCCTACTTAAGAAAATAGTAAATCAAAAGAATACCAGATTCCTGGAGGGGTTGCAGAGATCAGTGCCACCATCAAGGATTTGAAGGATGCAGGGATGGTGATTCGCACCACATCTCCAACTCTCCTATTGGGCCTGTGCAGAAAACAGATGGATCTTGGAGGATGACAGTGTATTATTGTAAGGCTAACCAAGTGGTGACTTCAATTGCAGTAGCTGTTTGAAATGTGGTATCATTGTTTGAGTAAATCAACACATCCCCTGGTACCTGGTATGCAGCTATTGATCTGGCAAATGCTTTTTTCTCAATTGCCATTAGTAAGGACTACCAGAAACAGTTTGTTTTCAGATGGCAAGGCCAGCAGTGTACCTTCACTGTCCTACCTCAGAGGTATATCTACTCTCCAGCCCTATATCATCATATTGTCCCAGGGACCTTGATCATTTCTCCCTCCCAGAACACATCATACTGTTCCATTATACTGATGATATCATATTGTTAGGACCTACTGAGCAAGAAGTAGCGACAACCCTAGACTTATTGGTAAGGCATTTGCATGAGAGAGAATGTGAGATAAATCCAACAAAAGTACAGGCAGGGGCCTTCCATCTCAGTGAAATTTTTAGGTGTCTAATGGTGTGGGCATGTCAAGATATCCCTTCTAAAGTGAAGGATAAGTTGTTTTTTTTTTGGTTTAAAACCAAAAAAAAGAGACACAATGCCTAGTTGGCCTCTTTGGATTTTGGAGACAACATATTCCTCATTTGGGTGTGCTACTCCAGACTGTTTACTGAGTGACCAGAAAACCTGCTATTTTTGAGTGGGAACCAGAACAAGAGGAGGTTCTGTGATAGGTCCAGACCACTGTGCAATCTCCACTTCCACTTGGGCCATATGATCCAGCACATCCAATGGTGCAGGAAGTGTCAGTGTCAAATAGAGATGCCGAC
The DNA here is from genome assembly GCA_029593785.1 of Cabassous unicinctus. Classification (NCBI taxonomy): domain Eukaryota; kingdom Metazoa; phylum Chordata; class Mammalia; order Cingulata; family Chlamyphoridae; genus Cabassous; species Cabassous unicinctus. The sequence continues at coordinate 7,811 of JAQZBX010069495.1, read as the reverse complement.
TGCAGCCTTTGGCAGACCCCTATAGGAGAATCACAAGGCAGACACTTAGGATTTTGGAACAAAGCCCTGCCATCCTCTGCAGATAGATAATTATTCTCCTTTTGAGAAGCAGGTTTTGGCCTGCTACTGGGCCTTAGAAGAGAATGAATGCTTAACCATATGCCACCAAGTTACCATGAGACCTGAGTTACCTATCATGAGCTGGGTATTGTTTGACCCACCAAACCATAAAGTTGGTGAGTGTGCACAGCAGCACTCCAAAAAGATGTGTGCCATCTATACTTATATGTTATTGTGACCACCTCAGTTATGTAGATTTAAGTGAGACAGTGCCAACCAATCTCAAGTTGTATATGAAACCTGTTCAGTTCTGCATAATGCTGCTCTTCACTACAGGATTCTCTGACATTTTAATGAACCAATCAATTGTTTTTAGATAGGAAACACTATGCACATTACCTCACTGGATCTTTCAAAACTCCTAACATATTTTATACTATGTCATAGATGATGGGAAACTGAGGTCATTTGGGGGAATAATCTAACTATAATCATGGTATAAAGTGGTATTGATGGATATTTATGAACTTCTGATTAGTCTATAACTTTACAGGAAAGCAGTGGAGAAGTGTTTTTCTAAAAATGTTGAAGTAAAAATTGTATAAATTCCATTTGGAAGTCATGATTAATAGTTATTGGGAATTTCCAGATTATACCACTCCACATGTCATGTCATATTCCTTTACAATGGAGATTTATGTATTCAGTGTGTGTGTGTGTCTGTGTCTTTATCTTATGGTACTTCAGCACTGAGAATGATCTGACTAGAACCCACAAAACAATTTGAGCTTTGTATATATAGTTTCTGCTTCCTCAGTACTGTTACATTGAACATCCTTCCCTGGACATTCGTAGAGATGGTCTTGTCTAAGTCCAAATGTCCATGATGTTTTAGGAGCCAGTGACCTTCAAAGATGTAGCTATAGACTTCCCTCAAGAATAGTGGAAAATTTTGGACACATTCCAGAGAATGTTCTTCAAAGATGTCATGGCAGAGATTATCAATCATGTGATTTCATGGATGAGTCTCTCAAAATTTATTTATCCATCTATCATCTTTGTAAGTATCATCACTTTATTCCAGAAGTATTTGAACAGCTTTTCCATATTGTTTTATACTCTTTATTATATTTTACTTATTACTTGTATTTAGTTTTCCCCATCCTATTAGGCTGTGATCTTTTTTCCCGACAATTTCATGCCTTTGTTGCTACTCAGTGTTCAACACTCAAAACAGTGCTAGGAATTCAAAGCATATTTTTCTAAAGCATAAATAAGTGGATTAAATATTTTCTCAATAATTATTTTGTTCAAGTACTTTGCTGAGGCTTCACATCACCATAATAAAAACAAGAAGCATATATAATTTCCCATGTAAAAATTATATAATTCTAGGGAAGATTATGTTTATTGGACTCCTTTTGAAAATAATGATCAACCACTGTCGAGATATAGAATTTTACTCTTTGGAAATACGGAGGATTCTCGAATTTCACTTTGAACTTGGGCATGGGCATATACAACCAAAGTCCCCACTGTATTTGGACACAAGATCAAGAGTTAGCCCTTTTAATGGCAAAGAATTTTTATGATTCTGTGCTCCAGGTAAAGATCCCTTGGCTGACCTTCAAGGTTTACCTTATTCTTCTTTGATAGTTCACCCTGGATTGAGGGTCATCCACTTTTTTCTGCACAGACTCAAAAATCCATTTATTTTTTTCCTGCAAACAGGATCTCAGACCTGCAAATCAGATGTGATTTCCCAGTTGGAGCAAGGAGAGGAACTGTGGAGAGAAAGAATAGGATTTCTCCAAAACCAGAGTTCAGGTAAGTTCAAAGAGAAGTATGTTCAGTAAGTCAGTAGGTTTTTGGAAATATCAATTTCAGCATTTCATAAGTGAGTTATATTTTCTCAAATGTAGGTGAGGATATTGGGAAAATATTCTTCACATGTAATCCTCTTTCCATACACTTATCAATCTCCATTCATGTGTTTTTTGCTTAGGGAAATGGCTATTCATGTACTATTGTAGTTAAGTTTTCACATAATGGTCCTAATCTTGGTCTTCTTCTTTGGATGTTTTCCTTCTCTTTACCTCTCCAACATCCGATCTTCTTTTTATTTTTCTCAAATTTCAATATTGAATTTTTTAAAAATTTTTCAGTTTCCTATAATATGTTCTACTGCCTAGAATATTCCTTAATTTGATATGTGTTCCTAGCTAAGGGTCAATATATGGCATTTACTGACATGAATATTTGGGTCTTTTCAACATTTTCATTCTCCTAATGCTATCCAAATGATTTATTGCTTTTTTCTATTATTTAAGGCAGGAAAAATAGCCTTCAAAATTAAGAAATAACAACCATACAAAATATCTGCAGGAAAGATGCATCTACCATCATGGCTTTGGTAAGCTTCATGGATGTAAATCCTAGTCTTCCAATTTGGTAACTGGGAATGGAATAAATTGAGAAATCAGTACAGTCACTTAAGTAATTAAAGTTGGTATTAAAGGCTAATTGAGCAAATCATCTGTGATATTTTAAATTAAGGGAAAATTAACATAAAAATCTTGAACATAAAACCATAATCAGACTTCTTAAGAAAAAGCAATTGCATAAACATGGCTCATATACCTAATCTTTGAACATCATGCAGTCTTCAAAATTAATCAGATAGTTCTAAGTTTGGGAGGCTACAAAAAAGAAATTCTCTGTATGCTGGAAAATGATTTGTGTATATAACTAACATGGGGAAGATTTTCATTAGAAAGAATCACTGAATGAATAGTTGAGAATTTGCATTGGAGAAGCAAATGAGAGACTTTAAAAAGTTTGTCCATCTACATTGATTTAACCTTTCTCTACATATAAATTCACATTCCAAAGAATCCTTTTAAATGAGATCTCACATTCTAAAGAATCCCTTTAAATGTAATCATTTTCAAGAAGAATTCAAACACAGATCCATAGTGTCTCAAGGTGTGTTGACTAGAAGGGAAAGAAACACAGTTACAGTGAAGTATTTGGAAAAGTCCTCAGTGATCAGTCATCTGTTGCTCAGCATATGGAAACTCACATATGTGAATATCATGCTAGTGGAAAAGCTTTTATTCAATTCAATGGATCTGACAGTGAAGAGAAGCCTTATGAATGCCACCTATATGGGAAAGCCTTTGGTAAAATACTTTCTTACTCATGTGAGAATTCACACTGAGAAGAAACCTTATGAATGTCATCCATGTGGGAAAGTTTTTACTTGTTGTTCTTCCCTTAAGCAACATGAGACAATTCACACGGAGAGACCATATGACTGTCATCAACATGGGGAAGTCTTCATTTATCATTATACTTTTAGGCAACATGAGAGAATTCACACTGGAGATAAATGCTATTAATGTCATCTATTTAGGAAAACCTTCAGTAGTTCTTATGCTCTTAGAATAAATGAAACTCACACTGGAGATAAACCCTATGACTGTCATCAGTGTGGGAATGCCTTCAATATATGTAGAAATCTTAGATGACATGAGAAAATTCACAGTGAAGAGAAACTATATGAATGCCATCTATGTGGGAAAGATTTTCATAGATGTTATCTTAGAAAACATGAGAGAATTCACACTGAGAAGAAATCCTATGAATGTCATCAATGTGGGAAATCTTCATTCATTGTTCTTCCCTTAGGGAACATGAAATAATTCACAATGGAGAGAAACCATATAAATGCCATCTATGTGGGCAGGCATTTAGTAGATGTTCTTAGACAACATGAAAGAATTCATACTGGAGTGAAACCATACCAATGTCATCTATATGGGAAAGCCTTCTGTCAATATTCTCTTTCTTGGAAAACGTAAAAGATTGAAGAGAAACCATATGAATGTCATCTATGTTGTAAAGCCCTCACTCATTTTTCTATGCCTTACCAACATGAGAAAATTCACAATGTGTAGAAACCACATGAATGTTGGCTATGTCGGAAAGGTTTCACTTATTCTGGCCTTGTATAACATGAGAGGACTCACACTTGAGAGAAACTGTATGAATATTATTAATATGGGGAAATCTTAAATTTAATTTTGTTACCTTAGACAACACATGAGAACTCAAAATGGATGGAAACCAATGCCATATATATGTGAAAGTCTTCAGGTAGAATTTCTGATCTTAGATGCTATGGCAACACTTAGTAAAATGTTTTAAATATATAATATTTATCTGTAGAATTAAACTTTAACACACTACAGAACTCACACACTGAAGAAACACTATGTTTGTAATCAGCATGGATGAGCATTTCATCATCCTTTCTACTTCAGGTAATGTAAGAAATTTCATACTGAAAGGAATCTATAGAGATGTCATCTATGTAGCAAAGCTTTCTGTTAATATTTTGATGATATACAAAGTGAGTGAACTCACAATATAAATGTAATCAAAGGGGAAGAATTTTAGGGGGATGTATGGAAAAAATACACCAAATTAAGCTATGGACCATAGTTATTAGTAATGTTTTGATGATGTTGTTTCATAATCTGTAACAAATATTCCACAACAATGCAGGGTGCTGGAGGATGAGTGATGTGTGGAAATTCTGCACGTTATTTGTGATTGTTTTGTAAGTTCACAACTTCTCTAAAAATATATATAAATTAAAAATATCACTGTGCTGGGTATAGAACTAACAAACAGTAGAAGCAAAAGACCAGTGATGGGGCTATTACACTAGTCTCTGTGGGAGGGGACAGGGGCTTGGAATATGGGGATACAGTAGAGATGTGAGAAGTGACCAGATATGGGATACATTTAGGAAGAAAAATTCAACAAGAACTCCTAAAATTGGAATGTAAGTATATAGGACAGAGGAAGATTTCAAAGGGGCCTTCAACTATAAGTGTGATATTTTATTTCTTTAAAAACACATCCATAGTGAATAGGCTAAATGTTTTTATAAATATGATCATATGTGTTCATGAAAGTATCTGCAAATTTGTATGGGAAAAAATTGGAAGAATCTTCATCTACTACTCTAAGTCAAAAACAAACCAGAGAATTCACATGTTAGAGAAATTCTATGTCTGTAATCAGTGTGAGAATACCTTAATTTATAATTTATCTTTTAAATGAAATGAGTGAACTCAACAGAAGAGAAACACTAGGTCTGTAATCAATGTGCAAAATCATTTAGTCAAGCGCCAGTGTTGGTGTACAAAAGGAAATTCAGTGTAGGAAGAACCACTAAGACAAAAAATAATCACTCACTGTATGGAGGATGGCAAAGAGAAGTCAACTCGGTCCATGTATGTGTTGGGTCGCCAAGAAAAGATGGCTTAATCATTGGATACAACAATGTTTATATAGATGAGACAAAGCAAGGTTAGCTTCGCTAGTGGGTGTTACTTTCCCATGGTCAGCAAGTCTTACTCTGAAGCTAATGCAGAGAAAGTGGTTGGAACAGATACCGAAATAGGATGGGCTAAGTGTCATAAAATGCACATTCTTAGCCAAGCAGTCTCAAGTGAATGTTTGCACAATGCTCTGGGAAAAGGTGAAGGATTGTGCCTATAGGTCACAAACATAGGGCATGTGTTTTGTGTCTAGGTGTTCCCAAAAATGGAGTCAGCACATATTAATCATCCTTGAAGACACTGCCAGTTCCAGGGTAGCAGTTTTGCTGTTGATTTACAATTTTCATATGGAAGACGAGACCCAACAACATCTACCTGCTCTGGTTTGCTATAAAATCTCTTATCCCATGGTGATGTAGCCAATGAGGAAATTTCCTGAGGAAAATGTAATTTAGTTATTCAACTAGGAATTGGAAAACAAATGGAAACTAGGTTTGTAACACACTGATCATAATTACACTTATCTGAAGCTGCATCATTTCAGGCCCCAAGGAATTAATATTAGGTTAGAAACAGTATCCTAAAGTCTCCACATGAAGAACACGTGGTTGTTTCCTTCAGTGAACCTGGGAAAATGATCACAGTTTCCTCTGAGGAAAGCTAGGAAAAAGGCTTTTGGCCATATTACAGTCCAAGATAACTTGTTTGTACTGCTCCAGATATAGTCTCCACCCTCATCCAGCTATAATACACCCCAGCAGTTGGCTTGTATGATCCATTTCTCCATGTTCCCTGGGCCTCTGGCTTCTGGTGGGGGTCAGCTCATGGAAGGAGCATCAGCACAAGATCAGAGGGTGGGAGTGAGTGAGACTGAGATATTTACTCCTCCAATTACTTCTTTGAGGTGCAGTTACAGACTGGATGCATTCTTTTGATGACCATCTCTACATACAGTCCCTCTTGGGATTGAGGTAACCACTTCCTCCCCTCATCCCTCAAGCCTGGAAGTGGTAACAGCTCCTCACTGTTTCTAGACCTGGGGTAACATGCCATCCCTTTTTGGTTTCCCAATCTACTGCCCATGTTTTTAAAAATAGTACTTAAATAAACATTTTAAAAAAATTATACAGTTTTGTGCACCATCTGTTTCTTACCAAACTCTGGGCTGCTGGACTGATACACCTATTATGGCAGGATCCATCCTCAAAAGTACCTGACCTCAACTCATACAAAAGTCTCTGGGTCTATATCATTTCACAGACCTGGAAATTAGCTGAGAAGTTGTTACTTAAGAATTTATAGTCAACAATCTGTTTTGTTAAAAATTATTGTTAAAGAAGTTGTGGGTTTACAGAACAATCATGCATAAAAAGATCCCCATATACCACCCTATTATTAACACCTTGCATTGCTGTGGTACATTTGTTATTTCTCAAAAGAACATTTTTATAATTGCTCTATTAAGTACATCCCAATGTTTACAGTAGGGTTCACTGTGTTGTATAGTGCTGTGGGGCTTTTTTTTTAAATTTTATTCTAGTAATGTATATACAACCTAAAATTTCCCCTTTCAACCACAGTCGCATACATAATTCAATGCTATTAATTACACTCACAAGGTTGTGCTACCAACACCACCATCCATTACCAAAACTTTTACATTGTCCCAAATTGAAATTCTCTACCTTTTAAGCCTTAACTCCCTATTCCTTAACCCACTGTGCCCAGGTAACCTATATTCTAGATTATGGTTTTATGAGTTATCTTATTCTAATTATTTCCTATCACTGAGTTCATACAATATTTGACCTTTTATGTCTGGCTAATTTCACTCAACATGAAGTCTTCAAGGTTCATCCTTGTTGTCACTTGTATCAGAGCTTAATTCCTTTTAATGATTGAATAACATTCCGGTGTGTGTTTGTGTGTGTATGTGTGTGTGTGTATCACATTTTATTTATCCATCCTTGCATTGATGGACAGTTGGGTTGCTTTCAACTTTTGGCAATTGTAAATAATGCCACTATGAACATCAGTGCAAATATGTGTTTGAGTCCCTACTTTCAATTCCTGTAGTATATATCCACAAGTAGGATTGCTGGGTCATATGGTAATTCTATACTTCACTTTCTGAGGAACCATCAAGTGTCTTCTACAACAGCTGCACTATTTTACATTCCTACCAGCAATGAATGAGTGTTCTTATTTCTCTAACGCTAGTAATTTTCCATTATTTAATGGTAGCCATGCTAATGGGTTTGAAATGATATCTCATTGGGATTTTGATTTGCATTTCCCTAATGATGTTGAACCTCTGTTTGTCTTTTCTGACCATTAGGATATGTTCTATGGAGAGATATATGCTCAAGACTTTTGAATATCTTTTTTTTTTTTTTT
>JAQZBX010069494.1:0-15580 GCA_029593785.1 Cabassous unicinctus | reverse complement strand
TTAAAAAAAAAAAAAAAAGCCATTCAGGTGGTATCATATCAAAATGCCCACTCCCCTTCAAAAGTGGCCTTTTGAATGAAAAAGATGGATCTGGAACTCTATTAGTTGGAGGAGAGAGGGAGGAGGAGGGAAATGTGTTGCCAGTGAGGTAAATTGTGTGTGTGTGCTGGGCAGGGGGTGGGGGAGAGCCAGGAGTAAGGAGAGGAACCCTGGAAGGCAGTGCTGCAAGAAAGGAACTGCCTGGGGCCTGTGGGTGGGGACCATCAGGCCAAACCCAGGAAGCCCTGCCCGACCTTCACCTGCTCAGATACCCTCCTGGGGTGCCCAGCATTCCCTGCCCTTCTCTCAGCACCAGAGGACAAAGGTCTTTGGCAGCTCACCCAGAAGCTCAGCCTTTCAAGACATCAAGTGCTGTACTTATGAAGAAGGCATTAAGGAAGCCTCTACTCCACAGGGCGTTCCTCAGACTTCTGGGAGGGCACTGTGGTTGCATCTGTGTGAGGGATGAGGATCAGGCCTTCATCTTGGCCCCCACACCAAACCATCATCATGCTTGTAACCGAGAGTTAAGCTTGAACAAATTACTATGATTACTGAACCATTATATAGATGCTTTTTTCTTACTTTTCCAGCATATTATAGAATAGCCAAACATTAGTACTGGTAATTCCTGATATTCACCTTTCTCACCCTTGTTTTTGGTTGTTCCAAACTGGTATATACTTGTCATTGTAATGGTAACCACTCCACCCTCCCCTGTTGAATCCATAAAAACTGTAAACTGGGGAGCAGATGTGGCTTAAGTGGTTAAGTGCCTGCTTCCCACATGGGAGGTCCTGGGTTCAGTCCCCAGTGCCTCCTAAAAACAAAACAAAAACAAACAACAAGCAAACAAACAAAAAACTCAACTCAGGGGAGCCAATATGGCTCAGTGGTTGAGCGCCAGCTTCCCAAATACAAGGTCTGGGGTTCAATCCCTGGCTCCAGTACCTCAAAAAAAAAAAGAAACCCAAACAAACCAGCAAAAAACACAACAAGCAAACAGACTAAAGAGCCAACTCGGGGGTGCCGATGTGACTCAGTGGTTGAGCGCTGGCTTCCCACATACTAGGTCCCGGTTTCGATCCCTGGCCCTGGTACCTCAAAAACAAACAAAAAAAACCAAAAAGGCCTTAACTCCTCAAACTCGGAGAGACAGATTTTAGGCCCATAGTCCCTCTGTTCTCCTTGCCATGCGCTAGCAATAAGCTCTCTCTCTTTGAAACCCCTATGTCTCAGTAATTGGTTATTTGAAGCGCATGGGGCCGAAAAGCCCGCATTTGCTTGGTAACAATTCTCCAAACTTAGCTCAGTAAACGTCTGTTTACCTGAGTGCCTCTAGCTCTGCTGGCTCAGCTCCACCCAGAAGCCTGAACTTCATAGCCAGCCCAAACCTCCCCCCACCCACCCCCCACCCGTCTCGGAACTGTCAGTCTAATGGGAGAGCTACAAAGTATTAGCACAAGCTCTGCTAGGTTCTATGGGAATTTGGGGTTAGGAGGTGGGAGGCAGGTTAAAAAAGAAAGGTTTTACCGAATAAGCTGCACACATGACCTCTGCAAGAAGAGTGACGTTTTAGTGAGCTGAGGTGGGAGGAGGGAAACAGCAAGAGCCCCAGGGCCGAGGAGGGAGAGCAGGGCAGTCTTGTGTTTGATGTAGAGGGAAAGCAATCTTTACTGAGCACACTGGGCACAAGGTGAGTTATGGTATGTACTTAAATCTCATCTAATCTTTACAACACTCAGATACTATAATTTTAAGGAGGAAAGTTAGCTTGCCAAGGTTACAGGACTTCCCTAGGGGCACACAGCTAGTAAGTGATCCTGGCTGTGAACCCAGATAGTCTGGCCCCAGAGCCCCAGGGTTAGCACTCATTCATTCGGGCTGGGTGGTGAGAAGAATAGGAAATCAGGTTGAAAAGGGAGATAAGGAATCTTAGATGGGCCTAATCAAACTACCTCCACCCAGCATTTCATGCCTGTGTCTTTAGGATAGTCTTTCCCAAAAGGACGTGCCATGGAACACTGTTCAGGAAAGGATTCATATTTCTTCTAGGGCGAGATAATTTTGGGAAATGCAGGTTCCCTTGGCACTTCACAGTGTTCATACACATCCCCAAAGGCTCTAAGAGGTCTGGGGTAGAGGAATCTCTTAACTTTGTTTAACCAGTGATTTCCTAACATCTTGTCCACGTGGCTTTTTGGCACAGCTCTGTGAGCAATCTGCAGCTCTGTGTCCACTAATTCTGACTTGGGAAGAACCGCCTGGAGGACCAAAGCCCAAGCCTTCGGCCCCAGATGTGGTTTTCAGCGTGGCATCAACTTTTGGGGGGCCAAGGTGTGGAGGTGGGCAGGTAGGTGCCCGGGACCTGGTGGGTCTGATGCCCCAGAAGCTCCAGCCGGCCTCTCCTTGCCTTAGTCAAGCCCCAAGTTACCACTTACTGTTTGCCACCTTTGGAAAAGACGTTTCATCTTTAAGCCTCATTTTCCCTAGTAGTAGGAGAGAAAAAAAAAAAAGTATAAACACCTCCCTGGCAGGGTGTTAAGAGGATCAAAGGAGTGATTCACGGATTTCTTTCCTTCTCCCCCGCGTTCAACAAACGCGAGGCATCGGGCTTTCAGGGTGGGCAGCTCTGGATCCCCAGGGGCCTCCCTGGGGGCCTCCCATCTGAAGGCGAGGCCGGGAGCCCCATCTGCTGGCCGACAGGTGGGCGAAGGCCGCGGGCGAGAGGCCACCGGCAGCCTGGAGCTCCCCCGGGGCGGGTACACTTGCGCTTCCGGGTGCGGGCCCCGGGCAGACTCCTCCCCTCGAGGCCGCGCCCCAGCTCCCTCGGGGTCAGGACCCGAGGCCGCCCCGGCCGTTTCCGTGGCCCCCGGCGCGCCCCGGGCCTGCGCGCTCCACTTCCCCCGCCAGGGGTGGGGCGCCGGCCGCCCGCCCGAGCCGGGGCCAGAGCGGGGGCTGCGGGGCTGCGGCCCCGACCGGCGCCAGGTGAGCCCTCGGAGGGGCGCGGTGTCAGGGCCCGGTAGCGCGGCCGGGGCGGAGCGGGGCGGCAGGGCCGGCTGCGGGGCCTGTGCGGCCGGCAGGACCCCGGCTGCGGGCCAGCTTTGACCGTGGGAGCCCACCCCGCCCCCGAGCCCCGACTCCACTTCTCTGCGCCTCACTTCTGGAGCACATCCCCGCCTTCCTCTCTCCGCTGCCCCTTCTACCTGCCCTCTTGTACTCAGAAGGAGTCAACAGGGACCGACAGGCCCTCCGAGAAAGCTGTCACCCTTCCTGAGGCAAAGAAGCTGGTGCAGGGAGCCTCTCCTTTCGTTTCCGTTGAACATGCTGGTTCTGTCGAATTGTCTCCATCTTTATCTCACTGTAGATAATATTTATCCTTATACCCTTCTCTGTCACCGCCTCGCCCTCTGCTTTTGTGATTGTCTTTGTGACAGTGCTTCAGCAGGAAAGTGGCTTCATTTAGGCGTAAGGGATCTATGGAGGCATGAAGCCAGTCATTTCCTGAACATCTGCCATGGCCCAGAATCCTGCGGACAGGACAGAGTCAGCCCTCGTGGAGACAGATTAGAAATCACAACACAGTGATGACTGGAACTGAGATAGCAGAGCTGAGGTACCCAACCCTGGGCAAACACAGGGGGTCAGGCGTGACTCTCAGAGGAAGTTGCATCTGGGTTATTTTTCAAACTTGGCTTTTTAATTGGAATACACATACATACAGAAGCGTGCACACGTCTTAAGTGCACATCCAGTTTAACCAGTTTTCACACAGGGAACATCTTCTCTGTAACCTGCAGCCAGAACAATAACAAAGCGTCTAGCACCCTAGAAGCCCTCTAACACCCACTGCAATCTGCCTCCACCCAGGGGTGATACTCTCCTGTCCTCTAACGCCATAGAGTGGCTTTGCACTTTTGATAAATGTGATCATACACTATGTAGTCCTTTGTGTATAGTAGCTTTTTATTTTTAAAGATTTATTTCTTCCCCCCGACACCTCGTTTTTGTTCGTTGTCTCCTCCCTATGTCCATTCGTTGTGCGCTTTCTCTGTCTGCCTGTCTTCTCTAGGAGGCACCGGGAACCGAACCCAGGACCTCCCATGTGGTAGGCTGAGCCCAAATGCTTAAGCCACATCCGCTTCCTTTGTATAGTATTTTACATTCAATACAATGCTTATGCGATTCCTCCAACGGCAGTCATTCATTCATTCATCCTCACTGTATGGCTACACCACAATTTCTTTATCTGGTCTACTGACCCTTGGGTTGATGGACATGGGTGATTTCCAGTTTGGGGTTATTTTAAATGGTGCTGCAGACATGCTTGTATATGTCTTTTTGGTGAACATATGCAAGCACTTCTCTTTTGTGTATCCCTAGGAATGGAATTGCTGGGCGTGTATGCTCAGCTGTAGTAAATAGTGCCAAACAGATTCCCGAAGTGGGTGTACCAATTTACACTCCCACCAGCAGTGTGCAAGAATTCCTGTTCCTCCACAGCCTTACCAAGACTTGAGCTGGTCTGCCCTTTTCATTGTAGTCTTTCTGCTGAGTTTGCACTGGGGTTGCATTGAGGTTTTAATTCGCATTTCTCTGGTGGCTATTGAATGGTATATCTTTTCATACTTCTACCAGCCATTTGGGTATCCTTTTTGTGAAGTGGCTATTGAATCCCTTGACCCATTTTTTTTCCTAATAGGTTCAGTCTTTCTCTTACTGGTTTGTAGGAGTTCTTTAAATGTTTGGATTATTAGACCATTATTTGATATGTATTTTTCAAATATACTCTGTATCAGGAGATTACCTTTTCACTCTCCTAATGATGTCTTCTTTTATTGTAACTGTGGTAACACATATATAACATAAAATTTGCCATTTCAACCATTTTTAGTTTAAGTGTAAGTGTAAAACTCAGTGGCATTAATTACTTTTAATAATGTTGTGCTACTATCATCACCTTCCATTACTAAAATGTTTTCATCACCCAAAACGGAAACTCTGTACCCATTAAGCAATAATTCTCTATTCTGCCCCACCTCCACTCCCTGGTAACCTCTAGTCTACTGTCTGTTCCTATGAATTTTCCTATTCTAGATATTTCATATAAGTGGAATCATACAATATGTGCCCTTTTGTGTCTGGCTTCTTTCACTTAGCATAATGTTTTCAAGGTTCAGCCAGGTTGTACCATGTAGTATCATGTATCATGTTGTAGCATGTAGTATCAGAAGTTCATTCCTTTATGGCTGAATAGTATTCCATTGTGTTGATCAACCACATTTTGTTTATCTATTCATCTACTGATGGACAGTGTTGCTGTATTTTTTTTTTAATATAATAAACTTTATTTTTAAAGAAGTTTTAGATTACAGAAAAGTTACATTGAAAGTGTAGGGGAATTCCCATATACCCCACCCTCACATTTTCTCCTATTAATATCTTACATCAGTGTGTACATTTGTTACAATTTATGAACACATATTGAAACATTGCTACGAACCAAGGTCTGTAGTTTACATTATGGTTTACACTTTGCACCGTAGTTTTATAGGTTTTGACAAAATGCATAATGACCTGTATCCGTCATTGCAATATCATGCAGAACAATTCCAATGCCCTAAAAATGTCCCATGTTATACCTATTCTTCCCTCCCCATCCCCATAACCTCTGGTAATTACTATCTTTATGTCAATGTTACAAGTTCTTCCATTACTACACTAATAATAAGTCTACTTTGGTCCATGGTTGCATTCCCCCCTTATGTTTGTTCATCCCTCAATCTCGAGGATTTTGGGATGTTGGTGCCTGCTCTGCTTCAGATTGAGAAGGGGCTTAGATCTTATGGGACAGATGGAAGGAACTGTTTTTTTTTAAATTATTATTATTTATGTTTTTTTTTATTTGATTTGATTATTTCTTACATTTTACAAGGAAGGAACTGTTTTGCTTGCAGTTGTAGATAATCTGTTTTTCGGGATGGGGATCATTTTGTTAGTTGTTCTAGGTGAGTCTGATGAACTGGAGAGTAGGTGTAGACTGCAACTCTGCTGAGATTCAGGGCTCAACTGGCATATGAACAGACTGAAGATTTAAGTCTCTGGGACATATATTTAAAGGGTGTAGTGCTAATTATAGGCTCAAATAAAAGGGGCAGAAGAATCATGTGTAGGGAAATTATAAATGAGTCTAACTCTGTTACATTGGGGAGATAGGGTATTATATATTCTAAGGTAAGGTCCACCAATGGGGCGCTGATTTCATGGGGTTGTGTGCCTTGCCTATAGTGTCTGGATGTCTCTAGAGCCCTCAGGAGCACCCCTGTTTGAAGCTTTGTTTACTGTTTGCAGTTAGTGAGATCTGCCTGAGATGTGCAAAAGTGTAACCCCTGGAATGACATCCCAACTCATTTTGAAATATCTTAGCCATAAAAACTCTTTTGTATTTTATTTTTCCCACTTTTGGCCAAGGTCTTTTTCCAAATGTATCACTCGTTGACACTTGTTATTAATCCCTTGGTGCCAGGGAGGCTCATCCCTGGAGTCATGTCCCATGCCAGGGGTATGTAGTGAGTTTATTTGCTGAATTTGGCTTAGAGAGAGGCTACATTTGAGTAACAAAAAAGTTTTCAGGAGGTAACTCTTAGGCAATAGTTGTAATTATTAGGCTAAGTTTGAATTTTATAAGAATAAGGTTCAGAAGTACAAGCAATAATATCAACAGCTTAGCATATTGGTCTGTTTTCTTTTATTAAGCACTGCCTATGTACTGTAGAGATTCTTGCCACTATTTGAGAAAATAGCAGGACTCCCCAGGATAGGGGTTTAATACTTTGTTATTGTGTGGGTTCCACCCACTGAGAAAATACCCTATAACAACATGAACATATTCATATGCCATAGAGGCATTCCCCAGGTGCACCCTTCCCCACACATCCCCCCACCACCAACACTCTGCACCAGTGACCCTCCCCTGCCATGGATGCCAAAAGAACATGCCCACAGTTGTATTCTGCAAAAAATATTTGCCAAAAAAATAGCAACTTGGTCCTTGGAAAAGAGGTTTCTGAGTTTTTAAAAATTGCCTTTGTTTTGTAACTATAACCTATCATGTATATACCAAAGGTAATTTTAAACATGACATGAATTTATTTCGTCTTTACTTTGCTGTAGGTCTCATGCAAATATGCAGGCATCGAATCTAATGTAGATGGTGTCAGCAGTGAGTTTTTGGATGGATCCAGTTTGCAAATTATGCCGGTTACACACTCTCACACATTTGTTCCTTTTTGAACTTACAAAACAACTACTTTTTTATATATTATTTAAAAATGTTTCAGGATGGGGACTGTTGGGGAAAAATACTTAAGATCTTGAAGAGGAACAGTGCTGAGGACTTTCACTACCAGCTATAAAGGCTTAGTACAAAGCAGCAGTAATTAAGGCAGCGTGATATTGGCACGCAAGGATAGACAGACAGGCTGATGGGAGAACAGGGAGTCTGGAAACAGACCCATCTATACCATCTCCTGCTTGGTGATGGTGGTGACACTGCAGTGCAAGGGGAAAGGTGCTCTTTTCAATAAATGGGTCAATTTAGATAGCCTTGTGGGGAAGAATGAATCCTGACCCATATCTCACACCATACAAACATATTAATTTCAAATAGACAGTAGATCTAAATGTGGGTTGTAAAACAAGAAAGCTGTTAGAAGAAAACAAGTCTCTTGACCTTAGGGTAGGCACAGTTATTTTAAGCCAGACACAGATAATCTAGCCATAAAGGGCAAAATGTTAAATTGGAAAACATTAAAATGAACTTCTTTTATTTTATTTAATAATAGGATGGCTATTATTAAAAAGACAGAAAATAACAAATGTTGTTGAGAATGTGGAGAGATTGGAACCCATGTGCACTGCTGGGAGGAATGTAAAATGGGGCAGCCACTGTGGAAAAATTAAATATAGAATTATCATGTGACCCAGCAATTCCATTCCTAGGTATATACCCTAAAGAATTGCAAACAGGGACTCAAGCAGATATTTGTACACCAATGTTCATAATAGCATTATTCACAAAAGCCAAAGGTGGAAACAGCCCAAGTGTCCATCAACAGATGAATGGGGGAAGCGGATGTGGCTAAAGCAGTTGAGTTCCCACCAACCACATGGGAGGTCCTGGGTTCGATTCCCGGTGCCTCCTGGAAAAGATGAGCAAGACAGCAAGTTAGCATGACTGGCTGGCACAGCGAGCTGACGCAATAAGATGAAGCAACAAGGAGACACAAAAGAGGAAACACAATGAGACACAACAAAGCAAGAAACAGAGGTGGTTCAAGTGATCGAGTGCCTCTCTCCCACACGGGAGGTTCCAGGTTTGGTTCCCGGTGCCTCCTAAAAGAGAAGACGAGCAGACCCAGAGAGCACACAGTGAATGGACACAGAGAGCAGACAGCGATCGCAAACAACAAGGGCAGGGGGAATAAATAAATAAAATAAATCTTTAAAAAAAAAAACAAAACACATGGATAAACAAAATGTATAGTTTTCAATATACTATACTATACATTTCAAAATGTATAGTATTCAATAGTATTCAACAGAATACTATTCTGCCATAAAAGGGTATGAACTTCTGATACATGCTACAACATGGCTGAACCTTGAAAACATTACGCTTTTGGAAATTTTTAAAAATCTCTAACATTTATAAAATGTGCTGAAAGCATATGTGCCTCACCATGCATTTAAGTATGTATGATTTAATACAGGTCATAAGCCTTCAGTTAATTAGCCAGAATGCAATGAGTGTTTCCTGTCTGCTAGGGTTCAATTTTAAATCTGACTTTATAGCAAAATCAGTAGTTTTATTTCATAAAAATGATCCCAAGATTTATTGGGTGGCTTTTTAAAAATTATTTCACTGTTTATAAATAACAACATAATATGGACCAGTGGTTCCTTGCTTCAGAATTACCCAGGGAGCTCCTCAAAAATAGATTTTTGCGGAGCGGGTGTAGCTCAGTTTGAGCACTTGCTTTGCATGTCCAAGGTCCCGGCTTCAATCCCTGGTGCCTCCTTAAAAAAAAAATAGATTCTTGGGCCCCACCTCTGAGCTATTGAATAAGAATATCCCAGGAACTGCCACAACTCAACAATAAAAAGACAAATAACCTAATTTTAAAATGGGCAAAGGACTTGAATGGATGTTTCTCCTAAGAAGATATACAAATGGCTAGTAAGCAGATGAAAAGAAGTTCAACATCATTGGTCATCAGGGAAATGCAAATCAGAACTACAATGCGTTTTATAACTTCACTCCCACTCAGATGGCTATTAGTTTAAAAAAAAGACTATTTTCTTTTTCTTTTTTTTAAGTGTCGACAAGAATGTGGAAAAATAGGAACCCTTATTTATTGCTGGTGCCACTGTAGAATGGGGAATCTGTTGTGGAAATCAGTTTGGCAGATCCTCAGAAACTTGAAAATAAAATTACCATTTGACTTGGCAGTCCCACTTCTTGGTATATACCCCAAAGAATTGAAAGCGGGGACTTGAACATATATTTGCATATCAATGTTCATAGCATTATTCACAATAGCCAAAACAATGTGTCTGTCAATGGATGAATGGATAAACAAAATATATGTCCATATAATGGAATATTATTCAGCCATCAAAAGGAATGAAGTCCTGATCCATGCAACAGCATGGATGAACCTTAAAGGCATCCTGTTGGGTAAAATAAGCCAGACAGAAAAAGACAAATATTGTATGATCTCACCTACATGAAATACCTAGAAGAAATGGACTTCATAGGGACATATTGTTACCAGGGGCTGCCGGAGTGGGGACGGGGGAGGTGGGAAGACCGAGTTATAGATAATGGGTGAGTAGGTTCTGATCAAGATGATGAAACGTAGAGATAATGGATGTTGGTGAGGATAGCACGATATTGTGGATATAACTAATACTGCTGAATTGTACAATTGAATGTGGTTAAAGTAGGAATTTTTGTGCTGTATATTTAAAATTTAAAATAATAATTAAAAAAAAAGAATCTCCTGGGATTCTAAAATCTCCCTAGGGGATAATGATATGCAGCCTGGGTTGGGAAGCACTGATAGAGCCCACTAGACCAATATTTAGGGTACATCAGAATCCTGGGGTATTTGTTTAAAATGCAGATAACCAGACCTCACAGCAGAGATTTGATTTAGTAGCTTCGGAATAGGGTGCAGGAACTGGCATTTTAAACCAGTCCCTGAGTTAGTTTTCTATGCTGCATAACAAATGCCCAGAGACTTAGCGGCTGAAAACACCATCTATTTCTTTCTGTTTCTGTGGGTCAGAACTCTGGGCAGGGGTTGGCTGCGGCTTCTGCGTAGAGTCTCACCAGGCTGCAATCCAGTTATCGACTGGGGCCGGCCATAGTATCATCAGAGCCTCGAGTGGGGAAGGATGCGCCTCCAAGTTCCCCCAGGTTGTTGGCAGACTTCATTTCCTTGTAGTTGTAGGACTCAGGGCCCCATTTAGTTGCTGGCTATTAGCTGCTTTCAGCTCCTCGAGGCTTCCCGCAGTTCTTTACCACATGGTCCCCTCTGACATGGCAACTTACCTCCTCAGCGCCAGCAAGGAGCTCTCTCTCTCCAGTCTGCTAGATGGAGCTGTACACGCATGTACACACATACAAACACACGTACACATAATATGCATATGTATCACAGATATGCATCTTACATAGTTGTATGTACCATGTGTGTACACATCCATACACATGTGATATAGGTAATAATGTTTGCGTGAGACGTCCCATCACCTTTGCCTTGCTCTCTTGATTAGAAGCAAGTTACATGTCCTGCTCAAGGGCATCGACATGGGGGTCCCACCACAGTCTGCAAGCCACTCTCTGTGAAGCACTGCGTAGCTTCTCTCGAGTTACAGCTGTTGACATTCAGCATTTTAAGTAACATCATCCTGCAGGTGCGAGTGGATCCTGCCCAGAGATGTGTTTTAGCAAGTGTTCGAGAATAAAACTTTGCCTTTTGAAACCAATATTTTGAAATATAAAGTCAAGGTCAGGTGAATTGTGAGATGCTAATTCCTTCACTAAAGAAGTGAAAAATTCTTTCAAACAATTGAAACCTTTAAACAAATCTGTTTTTTTTTTTAAAAAAAACAAATCAATTTTATTGATGCATATTAATAAAGAATACAGTTTATCCAAAGTGTTCAATCAGTGGTATTTGGTATAATCACATAGTTATGCATTTATCACTTCAGTCATTATTAGAGCATTTTCATTATTTCACTAATAATAATAAACAAAAAGCGAACAAGAAAATTCTTCACCTATCAGTCTCTCTATGCTTTCCCTGCTGTACTTAGCTGCAATTTTGGCTATTCTTGCACGATTATTTATTTATTTATTAAGCTGTTTTATTGAGATATATTCACATACCATACGATCTATCCAAAGTGTATCATCAGTGGCTTTTTGTATAATCACATTGCTGTGCATTCATCACCACAGAAAATTTTAGAACAATTTCATTGTTCTAAAAGGAAAAATTCCACACCCCTTAGCATTCCTTCCCCAGCCCTACATAACCACTAATCTAATTTCATCATTATAAAATGATTTATACTTACATTTTTATATACATGGAATCATAGCACTCAACTTAAAACCAATTTTTTTCTCCATTCATTAGCCTAACATATGAGCAGAGAGAATGTATTAGTTTCCTATCACTGCTGTAACAAATCACCACCATCTCAGTGGCTTAACCCAACATGCATTTGTTATCTTACAGTCCTGGAGGACGGAAGTCTAAAATAGATGGGCAGGCTGCGTTCTTCTGGAAGGCTCTCGGTGAGAATCCGTTTCATTGCCTTTTCCAGCATCTAAAGGCCGCTCGCATTCCTTGGCCTGTGGCCCTTTCCTCGTCACGCTGACCTCTGCCTCTGCCATCACATCTCCCTCTCTCCCTCTGACCCTCCTGCCTCCCCTTCTAAGGACCCTTGCGATTGCATCAGGCACACCCAGATAATCCAGGATAACCTCCCATCTCAAGGCCCCTAATTTGGACATCCCCAAAGTCCCTTTGCCATGTAAAGTCACATATTCACAGGTTCTAGGGATGTCTACCACAGATAGTAATTCCAGCTTAACAGGAATATAATATTAATTATAAAATGATACACATTCTAATCCAATGCCTCATAGGTTTTGATTCATTCCCTACATAATAGAGATTGGAGACCTTAGGTATTGAGTAATACTAAAACAGTAATTAATACACTTTGGGTTTTATACAGTGAGACTTCATAACATCTTCCTCATATAATGTAAGTTCCTACATATAATATCGGAAAAGCATTCTAGAAAACACTGATGTATCCTCTTTTTTGAAGATGCGTTTTTGCTAATTTTTTATCTATTCTTTGATATAAAGTGGTATTTGGGTTTATATCATTCTACTTTATGAATTGTTAAAAATCACAAGTGGCTATACCCAAGGCCGTTCAGAGAAGAGTTAGTGACTAGGCTTTCCAGCTGGAGATTTGGGTTCATTATCTTTCTTTTAAGATTTATTTATGTATTTATCCCCCCCCCACCCCCACACCCATTGTTTTTGTGCTCGCTGTCTGCTCTCTCTGTCCATTCGCTGTGTGTTCTTCTGTGTCTGCTTGTCTTCTCTTTAGGCGGCAATGGGAACTGATCCTGGGACTTCTGGAGTGGGAGAGAGGCACTCAATCTCTTGCACCACCTCAGCTCCTTGGTCTGCTGAGTCTCTTATTGTCTCTCTTCTGTGTTTCTCTTTGTTGCGTCATCTTGCTGTGCCAGTTCTCCCCTCGGGCCAGCACTGTTGCACAGACCAGCGCTCAGCGTGGGCCAGCTCTCCATTTGAGCCAGCTCGCCACGCGGGCCAGCTTGCCTTCATCAGGAAGCCCTGGGAATCAAACCCTGGACCTATATGGTAGACGGGAGCCCAATCACTTGAGCCACATCCACCTCCCTCATTATCTTCATATCTGTGTGACACTATATCTCGATACATGATGATTGTTACTACTAAGTCTTGTAAAGACTGGAGCATATTGGAATGTGTGATAACTCCACAACCCCAGCTGCACAAGAACCAGATAGTAACAAAGAAGGTACAGTGGGGTTTTAGACTCCAGGAAATTGGTAGTATATATGGTGAATAGAATTTATCTGCCATCTTGATCAATTGCCCTGTATCAAGGATGCTGATATTTCCTGTGTTTAAACTTTTCCATAAGGCACTTCACACAGGCTTACATGGCCCCACTTCTGATGGCATGTACTATTGGACAGTTGGATTTCTTCTTGACCAAGCCATGAAAAAAGCATTTAGGAAGAGTCAGCATTGTATTGCCAAAAGGGTAAGTTATTTCATGAAAACAAGAAACTGATACTTTTAAATCTACATCTGCCAAGTAGATAAAAATATACTAAATTTTAACTTTCGGCTATCATAGAAAATCAAGTGATTGCCCAGTTTATAAGTGCATCAAGGCCAAAATTACACATTTTAAAATGAAACCGAAAGTTGAAAAGATATTTAAAAAGCAAATGGCATTATGTCTGCTACTAGAGGAAAAAGGCATTTTGAAGGGTTGAAATGATGATGATATGGTCAGGGAAAGATTTTAGAACATAACACAGGAATGTGCTTAGCTTCAGCCTATCACTTAGGCTGTCTTAAATCCAAGACTATTGGGTAGGAAAGGAAACGCGCTTATACACGAATGTTCAACTTTTCACGGCCATTTGGCTGGCTTAGCGGTTAACTGCTCTTCTCTTTCAAATTTCCGTCCTTGTGCCACAACATGTTCTGAGCATTATATGTCAGGCACTTTCCATTAATGATCTCGTGTAATTGTCACCATAATGCCGAGAAGCAGGTCCTAGGATCAGCTCCACTTGACAGATGGAGAGACTGAGGCTTAGCAAGAGTAACTAGCTTGCCCAAGGCCATGGTTAATAAGAGGGAAGACTCCTCTTTCCTGCAGAAGCTGAATCCTCCCCACTGTATGACACCACCTGCCTGAGGGATGGATGAACGGGGTTACTCGGGAAGGCCAGCTTAGAGGAAAAGCCCTCCAAGGTCCCTCTGCCTGTGCTTTCTCTGCAGCTCAGCATACATGCCCGAGTACAGAATTGTTTGCCTCAATAGTAGCTGTCCTCTTCCCATTTCAGCATTTACACGGGAAGTCCCTATCAAGAGCTGCCTGCCAGCTGCCCTCCTGCAGACCCTGAACACACTCTGGTTCAGGGCTTGCTGAGCTCAGACCCCATAAGGCTGCCCACATTTTACAGATCTGGGTTTATGGAGAAACGGACCCAGTCACAATGGTGTCGGTTTCTAATCCCATGAGAGACCCACTTAGAGCCCCAGACAGGGACTAGGACAGAAACAGAGCCCCAGGAGCCCACGCACTGGGACTGAGTGTAGGGCAAGTCCAGCTTTGGTGAGTGCCTCTCTCTCTGTCCCTTGTAGGATGACGGCTCCATGAAGTCAAGACCGGGTCTCCTCCCGTCTCCCACTTCACCAGTGCCTGGTTCCATGGGGTTAATTCTGAGCCCAACACTATGGCATCACCAACCTCCCCCCCAGCTCCTCGATCCCAGTCCAGGAAGCCTCTGGGCAAGATGACTGGTGAGTAGAAGCAGACTCCTCCGAATTCTGCTCCTGTTGCTCTAAGCATAGTCCTCCGTGTCCATCTCGGTGAGCGGGTGACCTACCTGGTCCAAAGCTAGGGGAGAGGTGCAGGGAGGCTGATGACAAGGGGAAGCTCCTGATTGATCTCCGTGCCCAGAGGCTCAGGCACACCTAGTGGGGAGGCAGGTGTCTGTGGAGTCTTCAGTCCCCTTGGCTCACTGGTTTCCCAGGGCTGGCCAGCTGGTTTTCCTGGCCTGGAAACCATAATGCTGAGCGCTTAGCATTGTGTCCCTTGTCATCCAAATCTCTGTCCCAGAACAGAGGAAGTTGCTGAGCAGAGAGAGAAAACTGATCAATCTCCACAACACCACATGGTCTGGTCCTATCAAACGCTGGGCAAACAGTTAATATCAATACTGAGTACTTACAGTATACCTGATGCTGCAAAAGCTCAGTGAATCCTCAATAACTAAAATGAATCCATTTGACAGATAAGGACCTGGAGACATAGAGTAACTTGCTGGAGGTCAGACAGAAAGCGAACAGTAGATCCACAAGAACAGTAGATCCACAAGAAGTCTCAGTATCTGATTCCAAAGTGTAGGTTTGAAATCATTAGCTCTGTGCTCTTCAGGGGCTCTGAGCAGCAGCCCTTTCTTTCATATTTTAATTTTGCCCATTTAGCGACAATCTAGAATTTCTCAGGGCCAATTAAGTGCCAATCCCCCCTCTTTCCTTCCCATAACAGGTAGTGCATTTTAATTTAAATTAACCTCCCTTGACTGCTGAAAGCGGACTTTGGGACTGATTGATCTTTGCTAGCATAAAGTACCTCTCCTTATAGACTC
>JAQZBX010069493.1:0-15574 GCA_029593785.1 Cabassous unicinctus | reverse complement strand
CTCCTTACTATTAAATTACTTTTTGAAAAACTTTTTTGCTTGTGTGTATAAACATAGGATAATGAAAAATGTCTAGAATCATATGCTCCAAACTGCTAATGATTGGTTCCCCCAGGAAAGGACTTGGACTTTTTATCTCACACTCTTTAAATGTTTCTGAATGTTATTCACTGAGTATATATTACTTATGTAATTGTTTTTAAATAATAAGTTCTTTTGGGGTTTCATGGTCTCTTTGAAATTAATTGACATTTTCAGTAATGATTGTTTACTATGATTATTCTGTTAATTTAGTCAGCTACATTTGAGGAAAAGAGAAATTTACAGTAGAAATTTTTCACAGTGTAATTTTTTTCTTTTTTCCCCAAAGAATGCAAGAGACATATGGCAGCAAAATCTGTAGCTAATGACTCATGATTGTCACCAATGAGCCACCATGTGGCTCGGGTCACATGGGGGTTCAGCATTCTCTTCATGAGAAAAGAATGTTTGGGATGACACTTTCCATAAGTGAAAACATATATTAAAATACCAGTAGATCTCAGCCTTGTGGGGTTTTGTTTGTTTGTTTGTTTTAAGGTGTTTGACCAGAGTGCACTTTCAACCGAAGCTAAAGAAGAAATGTACAAACTATATCCAAACGCTCGGAGAGCTCACCTCAAAACAGGGGGCAATTTCCCATACCTCTGCCGAAGCGCAGAGGTGAATCTTTATGTACAGGTAGGTTCCAGCTTGAACCCGGAGCTCTTAGCACTTTTGAACCCAAAATGTATGATTTGAAACATACAGCTTTTTTTTTTGGATGGTGGTGTTAAGGAAAGTTTCATTCTCTGTAGGAATGAGATTTTTGACTGTATAGAGGTGGTTTACTTTTCTAACTTACAGGGGGATTCAAACAGGTGTGTGAAAACTACCATGTGACAGTTTGTCCACCATCCCTTCTCTGAGACCAGCAGGCCCACTTCCACCTGAGGACGCCATTGGTGTGCAGTGACCCTGCTTACTAGACACAGTGAATTCAATCATAACAGGACAGCAGACCCAGAAAGGGACAGTATGAGTTCCTGAAGCTACTTTTTGATCTACTTTTTTTGTTTGTTTTTTGAAGTACCAGGGCCAGGGATTGAACCCAGGACCTCGGTATGTGGGAAGCCGGCGCTCAACCACTGAGCTACAGGGGCATTGGCTCCCCTAAGTTGGTCCCTTCATTTGTTTGCTTGTTGTTTTTTTTGTTTCTAGGAGGCACTGGGAACCGAACCCGGGACCTCCCATGTGAGAAGGAGGCGCTCAACTGCTTGAGCCACATCCGCTCCTTTGATCTACTTTTAATGGATTAAAAAACAACAAAGCTATAACAAGCCAATACCTCTTTATTCCCTATCTAGGTGGATATTAGAAGTAGCAGTGAGAAGTGATTGCCTTGGCAGTTTGGCAAGGAGGTACCAAGAGCCTTAAAAACAAAACAAAACAGCCATCTGCTTGTGGAAATATATCCTAAGGAAAAGATCCTAAACATGGAAAATCTTAATGCCCAGAGATAGTCATTACAGTGTTAGTCATAGTGGCAGGTTGGAAGGACCTGGCTTGCAGCAGAAGAGTGGGGCACGTCTACTAGATGGCACAGCGTGCAGCCATTTCAGATGCTTGTGAAGAGTTCGTAGGAGCCTGGAGAGACTGGTTACACGTTAACTGGGGGAAAAAGATCCCAAATCATGTGTGTAGTTTGAGCAGAGCTGTGCTTTGAAAAAGGATACACACGCACTGTATATACACACACACACAAAGTAACTGTGGCTAAAGTGGTTTCTTTAGATGATGGAACTATGGGTGGTTTTCAGAAATTCTTTGACTTTTCTGTGTTTTCCAATTTTTTCTCTAATTAGTAGTAGTCCTCTATAATTTCAGAAGTATACAGCATCTGTATACCATGGGGACGCTTTCTTACCGAGCTTTTTATATTAGGCAATAGACATCATGCTCTGTAACGTGGCCATTTAAAATAATGACTCTGCATTTCTACAGATACATTTGCTGCAATTTCACGGAACCAAATACGCGGCCATTGACCCGTCGATGGTCAGTGCCGAGGAACTGGAGGTGCAGAAAGGCAACCTCGGCCTCAGTCAAGAGGAGCAGTAGCTGGGCTTCTCTGGTCCCGAGGAGTCGGGCCAGCGTGGCCTTGTACAGGCGGCCATGGCAACGCTGTGTCCGGCTTGGCCGGGCTCGCCGGCTGGCTCGTGCTCTGGAAGCAGGACTGACTGTCGTCTTCCCCACAGGCGGCAGGTGTCCTAAGCCAGTGTAACTGTTCCCTCTTCAGCTTTTTTTTTAGCTTTTGAATTTGAAGACATACTTTTGAAGACTCCCACTTTAAGAATTGTGAAAATTTTGCTACCAAAAGCCTACACCACTGTGTTCTTAAGTGAATGTTAATTTCTGAGGTTTGGAATTTTGGTGGGGTTTTCTTTTCCTTTCTCTTCTTTACTTTTCTCTCTCTCTTTTTACGTTATTTGCTGTAAATGCTGCATAACCAATTGTGTACTAGGAGGACATTGATTATTTTTCTTCTTCCTTGGTTATAACCATTATCAGAGTGCCAAGGCTGTCTCCTCACTGTTGGCTCTCCTGTAAATCAACTACTTTTAATTTCTAATTAAGCAAATTGTTTTGAGTTTTAGCTGTTGTCTTTCTAAGCCAATACAATCACTTGGAATAAAATTCAATTTCAGTGGATGGTTTTGTGATTATTGTAGCTGCCTGTCGGGGGTACACAGACATAGGACTTTCTGAGAAGCAGACCATGGTTTTTGCTGATTCTAACTGACTTCGGTAAGTTGCTTAATCTCCCTAAATCACAGTTTACTCATTGTAAAATAACAGTAGCTATCATTTAATGAGCTGCTACTATGTGCCAGGTGCTTTTCATACCTTTGTTCTCCTCAGTGGAAAAGTTTAAACACACTTAGAGAAAACAGTATAATGAACTATGTTCTCATCATCTAGCTTCAAATATTATCAACTCATGGCCAGTCGTTTCATCTCTCATCCCACACTCATTTCTTCCACGCATACCCATATCACTGGATTATTTTAAGGCAATTTCCAATATTATTTCACATTTACATATCTATATGTACCTTTAAGAGAGAAAATAACCATACCACCATTATTACACTTAGAAATTTACCAGTAATCCTGTTGGGGTTCCCATCGCCAACTGACCTATAAATGTCTTTTTATATTCTTATTCTAATCAGGTTCCATACAAAGTCTGCCCTTGGTATTTGGTTGAAATAGCTCTTAAATCTCTTAAACCATAACTTCCTCTTTATTTTTTTCTTTCCACTTATGTATTGAAGAAACAGGCTCATTTGCCCTATAGAATTCCCTGTGGTCTGGACTCGGCTGATTGCAGCCTCTGTGGGCAGGGCGTCCCCATACGCCTTCAGCTGCCCCTGCATCACTTGTGCAGCAAGGAGCTGCTGGACTGCCCGCCACATCTTTCCACATCCCGCCATGGGAGCCCACACCTCTAACAGCTCTGCCCACTCCTTGGCGCCACACCCTGGTGACGCAAGTTGCCCTTTCCAGCCCTGACCATTTCTGAGTGCCAGCTTTGAAGAGCCTGCTACCTTTTAGGCCAGCTCCACCTGCCAGAAACCACATCCATGTCCCCAGGGCCCTAACCTGCCCCTTCTCTTCTATGCCACGTCATCTCAGTTCCTGGCATCACTCAGATTCCCCAGCCAAAAACAGCCATCTCTGACCACCAACCCCCCTCCATCAACCCCCATGTCTCAGGCTGGAAGCAGATGCTGAGATGAAACTTTGGGTGCAAGAGGTTTATTAAGAATCAACATCTATGAAAGGAAGGTGGACTGGGCAGAGAAAGACATTGAACTATGATGCAGATGAAGAACCAGTCACCCCGCAGGGATCCCTGAGCAAGTATTGCCCATTGGGACAGTCTCATGGGGGGCTGCAGTGGCCAGGCCTCATACCCCACCTTGCCTAGCCCCCAGGTGCTAGCTGCCCCAGGAGGCAAATATGTTTTGAAAAGGGGGGGGAGTAACAGTGAACAAAATAAATACACATTGGAAAAAGATTTTAATATACATTTTGAAAACCAGGAGAGTCACAATTAGAAAAGTAAAGTATACACTGAAAGGAAAAACAGATGTGCATTACCAAGAAAGGGAGTCCACTCTGAATGTTCAGAATTTTTCCCTCACAATATGAGGCCTGAACCTTTTCACTGTGGGCCGGGGGACTGATTTCCATCACCCCCTCCAGAGAGCTGCACACCAGGCCCCTCGGGTCCCTGCGGCTCAACTCCCCCCCCTCCTTCCACACTCCGTGTTTCCACCACACCTCCACGCCTTTGCTTCCATCGTGCTCTCGCTCTGGAATGCCCTCTCCCCACTTCTATCTTGTCTGTCCACCTCTCAGACCCTTCCTCCCCTGAAGACGAATAAATCCTGTAGCTCTTTGCACACACCCCTGTTATCACTAACCACATAATATTACAGTTATTGGTGTCTGAGTCCCTCTCCCCCACTAGACCATAGATAAGGAAAGGGGGGGGCTACTCATCTCTGAACTCCGGCTCCCAGCAGTTGTTACCCTAGATAAATACTTATTGGTGGTGGTTGGTGGTGGCGAGTTGAGCCGTTGCACCTAGAACCATTTCCTAACAGCTACTCTGATGTGAAGTTTTGCCATAGATTTCTCAAATGAGAAGCCAGTATTAAATTTGAGAGAGATTTCAACATTTCAATTTTTTTTAGAATTTTTGTCTAAAAAATATATACACAAAATTCATCCAGATAAATGATCTAAGTCTCATGGGATACAAAATACCTTCCCCAGATGAAACAGATGGAAGAGGAAGGGTTCTACCTCAACACTACACATGCGGGGGTGGGTGGCACACAGGCCGTGGGCGGTTCCAAGGACCTGAATCCCACTGGGAATTGCGAGGCCTCTGGCAAAATACACAACTTCTCGGATTATCAGGTTACTGCCTGTACAATGGGTTGATTTCAAAGCCTTTGTTGTTCGTTTTTTTGTAAGCTTACTTTTAGTTGTTTAATTAATGGACTTAGTTTTTAGAACAATTTTAGGTTTACAGGAAGATTGAGCAGATGATAGAGAGTTCCTATGTATATGAAACACCTTTCCCCCATAAGTTTCCCCTATTAACATCTTGCATTGGTGTGGTAATTTGTTACACTGATGAACCAATATTGATATACTATTATTAACTAAAGTCTATAGTTTACATTAGGGTTCACTCTGTGTTGTACATTTCTATGGGTTTTGACAAATGCATGATGTTATATATCCGCCATTACAGTGTCATGCAGAATAGTTGCACTGCCCTAAAATGCCCCTCTGCTCCACCTATACATCCCTCCCTTCCCACCCCAGAACCCATGGCAGCCACTGCTCTTGCTCTGATCTATAGTTTCCTTTTCACTGACTCTATAGTTTTGCTTTTTCCAGAATGTATCAATGTTCATTTCCTGGTTTTGAAAATTATACTGTGGTTGAGTAAGATTTGCGGTTGAGTAACATTTGGGGAAGCTGAGTGCTGAAATTCTTTGTACTGTTTCTGAAATTTTTGTAAGTCTAAAATTACTCAAAATTGAAAGTTTAAAAACTTTTAAAAATTGTAAGACAACAGGGAAAAAAAAAGAGTGCATGTCTCCTGGAACTGTCCAAGTATACAAAAAAGTTTGTGATAGAAACAGCTGTGGAGTGAACATGGCATTCCTTTAGGAGCCAGTGAACAGTCAAGGGCCAAGTCTTTTCTCCAGGATGGGGCTGGAGGAATGCTGGGCTTGGAACCTGGCCCAGCCTGATTAGCGGCTTCTCCTCTCCGAGCCTCTCTGTAAAAATGCCCTGTGCACCTCAGGGGACTGCTATGAGGCCCCACAGAGATGATGGAGGTGAAAAGGAGCTGCAAGCCACAAAGAAC
Source organism: Cabassous unicinctus (assembly GCA_029593785.1). Classification (NCBI taxonomy): domain Eukaryota; kingdom Metazoa; phylum Chordata; class Mammalia; order Cingulata; family Chlamyphoridae; genus Cabassous; species Cabassous unicinctus. The sequence goes on along the minus strand of JAQZBX010069493.1, from coordinate 9,597 downwards.
CATATCCGTGGGAAGGGATTACCTGGAAAACCTGAAACAGGCCCCCGGACCAAACCTTGTGAAAAAGATTACAAACATTTACCTGCTGACCGCTGCATGGCTGTGTGTTTGCTGGAGGTCTGCTAGTGATTTTTTAAAAGCCCTTAAATGATGGTCATCTGGTGAGGTGGCCCCACCTCTGAGGTCCCGACCCTTCCAGTTACATGGCCGTGCAGCTCCTGGGGACACTCGGGTCTGCACTGGCTTGCTTCCTGAAGCTTTCTGCAAAAGACAAGAATCCTCTTGCCTCATGTTGCCGAAGTGTGGCCTCACAGGGCTGGGTTTTCTTGGTTTGATTTTTTTTAGGAGGTACCAGGGATTGAACTCAGGACCTCATACATGGGAAGCAGGTGCTCAACCACTGAGCTACATCTGCTCTCCAGGGCTGGTTTTATATTTGAATGGTCTGCCAGAGTTTGTGTTAAAAAGAAGATGCAACAATGCTAAAGGACACTTTAGAGAAGGACAAAGAATCATTGTGAAGTCTTCCACCCTGAAATGACTGTTTCCCACACATCTGCTCTGGGTCTTCATGCCTGTGTCATTGGAGAAGTCACCCCCACATGGGGGCTTTCCTTTTTCTTCTCAATAATATGCTAGAAATGTTTTTCCATGTTTCCTCCTAGCTTGTGCAGCCTTTACAACTCTCAGTGACCGCCTGGCACCCCATCCTGCCCCTCAGTGCTCCAGGTCAGCCGGCACCACCGTGTTGAAGGCTTTTTCATCAAGAGCTGGTTTCGATTTTAATGAGGACTTAATCCTGGAACCTTTCACCCCGCCTCCCTGATGGCTCCACGGGATGCCCTGAATCACAAGTCAGGTTTTTCTAATTAACAGACTCAAGTGGGTTGTGCTGGCCTTGGGAATTTAATTTGATTTGACCAGTCCTGACTAGTCAAGTCATGTTAAACCAGTTCTGGCCCATATGTCTTAATGTTTGTGTGTGGAAAGGAAGTCTGAAGGCTCTTCCAGCCTTATTCCAAACTGGGAAGAAGGAAAAAAAATCAAAGTATAAAAAGCCAGAGAGGAAGAGGTTATGGCATCACTGGCTTTTGGAGCTATGAAGGTCATAGGCATCAGCTGGGCCAGCCCCCTCATTACACAGGTGGGGAAACTGAGGCCAGCTGACACCATGACCTGCCAAGGCTCCGCTGCGCATTCCAGAAGGAAGCAGGATGGGGACCAGCAACCTGGAAAATCGAGAGCCGGCCTCCCTGCATTCTGACCTGGAAGCCATGGGGGCCCTGCTGCTTTCCACGCACTCACCAGCCAGGTCCCTCCTGCCCATGGCCACGAGGCCCTCAAACAGCACTTTGCTGGGGTTCTTGTCGGCCATGCCCACACCGTGCAGCCAGATGAGCAGCATCCGGTGGCCGTGCTCCCGGTAGCTCTTGGTGCCTGAGGATGACGTGGGGGAGGAGGAGAATGCAAAGGAGCAAACCCTCACCTCGCCTCAGCCAGAACTGAGCCCGCGTCCGTGCCCCGCCCCCGGGGGGGAAGACCCTTCTCCTTGCACCAGCTGAGTTCAGCCCAGAGATGGGGAGGGTGAAGAGCTTTACAGTTGTTTTCTCCTACGTCAACAATTATAGCATCTGAAATTAATGAATTCTTTCTCTCCCTCTCTAATATTTATTTCTATTTCTGTTTCATGCCTGAGAACCAGGGCCAACGTTTTCAAATAGATGTCAGATAGTGACAATCGCAGGCCCTCTCATTTCTACCTGGAAGCCTTCAGTTTAAGTTTAGTGTGTGGCGTGTGAATGACGGGGATTAGTTTGGGCTCATTTGTGAAGAATGTGTAGAAGTTCACAGGCCAGTGGGAAGGGAGAGGCCGTGGGCACAGCCTGGCAAAGGTCTGGGGGAGTGAAAGAGCCCGTGATGTGGCTGGGAGTGGGCTGCCCAGGCTCTCCCCCCAGGAGTAAAGAAAGCTGAGCACACTCAGGCGCCCGCGCCTCCGCCCAGCTGGGTGCTCTGGGGTGGGGAGAGGCAAGGTGGTACCTGTCCACTGCTGTTCAATGGCCTGGACATGGGCCTCGGTGAACTCCCAGGAATACGCGAGCTTCTTCCACTTGTGAGGTCGCAGGTACCTGGAGGCCAGTCGCCACAGCACGGATCGGAGCTGCTGCGTTTCCTGCCGATGGTCCTGCTTAAAGGTGAGGCTCTTCCCAGATGTGTCACTGTGTGAAAGGCGGTCCTGTGGGGCAGAGCCCAAAAGTGCAGGAGCTGTCTGGGAGGAATCCCCTCCCAGCCCTCCCGCGTGGTCCTGGGCCAGGGCAATGCAGGGTAAGGTCCCTCTGATGCTATTTCAGCCTCCACTGGGGAGCCTGGAAGCCAGAGCCATCATGGGTGTGGGGACGGAGTAACGTCCACGGCTCTGGCTTCTGACCCCGGCTTTGCCTTGACCTCTGGAATCCCAGCTGCTCACACAGTTCCTTCACCCAGCATTCCTTTTCTCACCTTGCCCCTCAACCCCATGCCCCATCTTCCAGCAAGCCCCCAGATCCCCTGATCGGAGACCTCTCTTTTCTGTCAGCAGAATGAGCTCATAAGCCAGGCAGGCCAAGCACCAGGCACTATACTTGCTGAATCCCAACAAGCAGTGAAGCCACCTGGGTGGGGTTTCAGAATTCTTCCTACCCAAAGCAGGTGATAAAATAAGAGGTAACAAAAGAGCCATGTAATGGCATAAACTAAGCCCAGGAAAGCCTTACTCCCACAAAAGGAAATGACTGTGGAGGTTCTGTTAAAAGGCTCAGGATGAGAAAGGTCACCCAGGTGATTGCAGCTCCAAATCTTGTACCCTGGCCAACAGTCTCCGGCCAACCTGGCACGCTTGGCTCGTGCCTGGAGCAGTAAAACACTGTTCCCATAGCGCAGTCTTCTCCTCTGCGTCTGGACATTGGAATCATCTGGGGAGCCTTAGGAACTACCAACGCCCCAGATGATTAGCCTGGGGAGGAGGGGTGGGCATTTGTAATTCTAATGGGCAGCCACTGCTTTAGTGTGTGAAGACTTTTAAACCCGGACGTTGCTTAGAATTGAGTAGAGATGAGTTAGTTGATCAAACCCTTGGTATTAATAGTTTGGGATTATATTTAGGAGTAACTGGTCACATGTAAAGGGGTTGTGATGTTTAAGAGAATCTAGCATATCAACGAAAGAGAATATGAAATTTCTTACTGAAATTTGTTATCAAGCATTGATTTTGGAATTTTTTCTTGTGAAGCATAAAAAGTTTATTAAGTTTGTAAACAACATTGGAATGTTAAAGAAATTTGAGATTCACCTTATTTAGAAGTTTAATTCATTGGATTTACTAGAATAATTAAGAATTTAGGAAGCATTTGAAGTGCTTAAAAATAAAATTGTTAAATTTATTATTCATTTAGTTTAAAATGTGTAAAGTAGTTACCTAAGTCTAAACATGGGACCAAATGTTAATCAGAGGCTCCTTTGAAAGTGATTGTTAAAATTTCCCAGCTGTATAAATAGAATATTTATAAAATGAATTTAAAAGTTTAATGAAAACTAGGTTTTTAAGTTTGTTACTTAATAAATTTAATATATTTTTACAAACAATAAAATGCAAAACTTATTTTCTGTGTATAAAAACAACCCTCAAGGACACCAAAAAACTCCTGAAGCCCATTTGCTGACAGCTATGTCAGCAAATGCATGCTCTTGCACACAGCACTCTTCATTCCAATCCCATGTAGACATCGCTAATCACTCCCAGCACATTTTCTTTCAGGGCTCTGAGAGTTGCCCGAACATGGAAAGCGGCAGTTCCTGTCACCTGGAGTAGACAGATGGAGCCATCTCGTTTCACCCATGCATGTCTTCATTCATTCATTTACTCATCAATGAGGAGCTACAGCAGTGTCCAGTAGTACCTCCACCCTGCCTGGACCTCAGTTCAACTCTGGTGGTAGATAAGGCAGAGATGATCACCCATGTGGAAACTGAGGGGCCTCAGAAGTGGTCAGGGCTTGGGTTTTCAGCCAGCTCCTCCTGGAGCAGAGACTGCTCTCTTTCCAACCCCTGCCCGGCAGGAAGAAGGGGCCAGGTGCGGGGCCTCTGTACCTTCTCCCACCTGTAGAAGCGATCGGCTTTTATGATCATGTCCACCAAGCTGACATGGTTGCTTCGGGCGGCTACTGCCAGGGCAGTTTTTCCTTGCTGCAAATAAGCAAAAAAAAAGGGGGGGGCAGGTCCCCAGGCATTTCTATAGGAGGGGTGGCTTCTAGCACTGACTTTGGACCCTCTTTCCAGCAGTTGCACTGGAGAGCAGAAAGGTTTTCTGGGCATGATGTGGAAAAGACACAGGCGAATGAGATGATTATCCCAGCAACCAGCCTTTGCGTTCCTTTAGAATTTAGGAAGCTTAGAGCTAGGAACCTCAGCCCACGTTAACTCTTCAACATCATCTAAAAGATAGGTGTTACCATCCCCACTTTGTAGGTGAAGAAACCAGAGCTCAGAGAAGGGGGCTTGGGTTCCTCATGCCCCATTTGCAGCCTCGCCTCAGGCCTCCAGGCCTGGGGCCTGTGGTGAGATGGGAAGCTCCTCTTTGCCCTCAAACCCAGCTCATATCCCTCCAGGCAGCTCTTTCCCAGGTGCGGCTTCAAGATCCGACCCTTGCCCCCCTTAGCACACCATACTGGGGCTGGCCCTCCCCTCATCAGCCTCAAACCAAGTGTTCAAGTGTGACACCTCTGCCTACCTAAGGAGGTAGCCACCCCACAGGTATAAGCGCCAGGAAGCTTCCTCTAACCCTGCCCCACACATCAGGGGCTGTGGGGTGCCACCCCCCACACCCCAACCAGGTGACTGAAGGCGCTCACAATCATGAAAGAGAAAATAACCAGGCCTAGCCAGGAGATGAGCAGGCCAAGTACTGAGGGCTCTCAGAGGAGAGAGCAGAGGTGTGGAGGGGAAGGAAGGCTTCCTGGAAGAGGCTGCCTTTGAGTTGGTCTGTAAAGGATGAGAGGGAAGGAGGCATTTGTACTACAGTCTTTGGCAAAAAAGGCACCATGGGAGCTTAAAAGGGGAGTTGGGGATGAGAACAAGCACCTTATCTCTCAGGTTTAAGTTAACCCCGGCGATGAGGAGCATCTCCGCTACGTCCTGCCAGGCGAGCTCGGCGGCCAGGTGGAGGGGCGTCTGCTGCCTCTGGGAATGAAGCCAAGGGGACAGGGAAGGTGGCAGGTGAGCATAAAGGTAGAGGTGGCCCACAGCTCAAAGGCCAGGGCCTAAGTGGGTACACTCCCAACCGGGCCTTAAAGATTCTGTAAGAAATCAGGTGGGGCTGTGTCTGTTCATCATAAACATTTCTCACCAGTGAAAATGAAAAAAAAAGCAGAAAGAAGAAAAAATACTAACCCACCACCCTATGTCATCCCCTGTAATGATGCTAGTGTATTTCCTCCTCTAGTTTCTTCTCTAATACTGAATGTTTTTAGTTTGTTGGTTTTACATGTTTGAGATATCCTGTATATACCTTTTGCATTCTATTTTTCTACCTAATACTTGCCATGTGTTATAAATTCTGATAAACACCATTGTTAGTATCTCCATAATAGCCTATTTATGCAGCTACTGTAATCTACCTAACCACTTCTTTTTTTTTTTTTTTTTAAAGATTTATTTATTTATTTATTTATCCCCCCCTTGCTGCTTGTGCTGCTGTGTCCATTTGCTGTGTGTCTTCTCCGTGTCTGCTTATCTCCCCCTTGCTGTGAGGTCTTGCTGCATCAGCCCACCGTGCCGCGTGGGCTGGCCTGCCCTCACAAGGAGGCCCCGGGAAGTGAACCCGGGGCCTCCCATATGGTAAATGGGGGCTCTATCGACTGAGCCACTCCTGCTTCCCTACCTAACCACTTCTTTACTGATAAATATTTGGGTAATTTTCAAATTGAGATCAGATAAACAAGACTGCGATGAACATCTTTGTGCTGGAAGCTTTTAATATTTTTAACATATTACTTGAGGCTCAATTCCCAGAAGTGCAAATACTGACCATATTTAAAGTATGTGATCTATTCTGCCAAACTGCTTTCCACTCCTAGTAGGTGTCATGGCCTTGCCAACTCTGAGTATCATATGATTGGTGGAGAGTGGACTGTGGGGGCGAGGATTTCACAGGGCTCCTGACTGACCACAACTTCAGGACTCAGGGGTCACTTGTCAGATAAGACTGCCCCAGTCACCCCTGCCCTTAGAATTTTCCCTAAGGAAAAAAAAATACTGAAAGGAAAAAGTGGAGGTTAGGAAGATGGTTACTGCAGTGTTTTATATCTATATGATGGCAAAAATTTGGAAACAACCAAAAATTTCAAAATACGGAGTGGTTAAATGATGCTACCTTTAACAAATATTCAGTTTTTTTTTTAATCTAAAAAAAATCTAAATTCTAAAAAAAATCAAATTTCCCAAGTCTGTGTCAAGCTAGGAGACAGTGGGCAGGCCCTGACAGGCTAGGAGGGAGCCCAGAGGCTCCCTGGGGCCCAGGATGGTTTCTGCAGCCACTTACATTGTCGGTGGCATCCAGGTCACTGCGGGAATCGATGAGGAGCCGAACCAGGGTGGGGACGTTGTGCTTCACAGCGAGGTGCAAGGGAGAGGCACCCTGCTGTGGGAAGAAAGAGATCAAATGATGGCCCAGCCGTAGGTCGGTGCTGGGTGGTGGGAGCAGGGAGGGGTAGGGTGCTTTTGTGTTTGCCCCTTCTCACTTATTAGTCGACATGGGTGGCCTGAAGCATTTACAGCCCCAAAGCCTGAATCCTTGGAACCCAAAGCTGACCTCGAGCAATCTAAAGGCCCAAGAGCTTTCTACACCAGAGACTTGTGTGATCTTAGGCAAGTCAATTCCCTTCTCTGGTACTCTTCATCTGGCAAGTGATGTCTGAGAATGCCCCTTCTAGCAATAACCACTTATGATTCCGAAACCTCATTTAATCCACTCAGCAACCTAGGAAGTATTGAGGGATGGTATTCTTATCAGTATCCTCCTCTTACAAATGGAAACACTGAGGATCAAAAAACTTAAGTGGCTTGCCCAAGGACACATGGCTAATAGGGCCGTGTCCTATTGGACTTTCTTCCCCTAGTACCTCGGTAGGTGCCTCATAACTATTTGTGTATGAAATGTGTGAATGAAAGAGCCAGCCAGGACCAGATTAGAGATCTCACTCCAAGTCCAAGGCTCTTTCATGGTCCCTTGCAAAGCTGTAGGATGCCACCCCAGTGGTCCCCTAGGGCCCCCCTGGTTATAGATGACAAAGTGGAGATCCTGCCACAGCATCCCCCTCTCTAGGCAATATGGTGACACACACACACCGTGGAAAAGTAACAGCCAATAAAGTCATAGCACTATATTTATTATGGCAAAGCACCCTCACATATTGAGTAAAAAGTTTACAGAAAAATTGTTAGACTCACACACACCAAGAATTCCCTCTATTGCCATCACTAGTTTAGGTCAGAGAAAAAGATATCTTCAGGGGTCCATCACCCACAGAAACTGTGAAGAACCAAAAACTGGCAGAAACATCTTTCTCAAAGAAAACAGTTAAGGGATTGCAGTAACAGGGCAAGCACCAAATCAAGAAAAAGGCTACTAAAGAGCAGTGGGACTCTTTTTAAAGTGGTAGGATTTGTAGCATCCTGGCTGACCCCTCCCCCAGCCTTCCCTGGCTTGGCTTGGCGCCAACCTGTGCTCCCAGTGGGACCCCTGGAGGAAGCGGAGAAACCTTCGGGCACATCCTGGAAGCGTGTATGTCTGGCCTAATCTGTCTAGTGGTGGCCTGAGGGACTCGCTCTGCCTGTAGAAGGCAGCTCACAGAGCTCTCCTACAGAATGCTGTGGAAGGGCAGTCAAGCCGCGCTGCTTGGCAAGGGATTGCTGCTGGCTGTAGGACATAGAGTGCAGTGCCTGGGATGGTAAGGAAACTGTTTCCTAGGGAAGAGGGGACATTTGGAACCATGTAAATGGGGAATTCCTAAGGCTACTTGCTCATGTCCAAGAAAAGGTATGTGGACAGAAAGTATCAGTGAAGCCCCTAAGCTTTTCTCTAAAATAGCTGTAAGGATAAGCTCTGAAAGAGATCCCTCCCACAGGTCAATTTGCAAAGACTGGGAAAGGTGTTTTCTTTTTTTCCTTCTTTTTTTTGGTTTTCTTAGCTCCTGGCATTTGAGGAAAGCTCTGTTACAACACTTAGCTGGATACAAGCTTAAGAAAAGATGCCTCAGAGTCTAAATTCCAGTGATAACACATTAAAATATCAAAATGTTCAGGCTTCAACAAAAGATTACAAAACATAAAAGAAACAGGAAGCAATGGCTCAGGCAAAGGAGAAGATTAGAGCACTAGAAAACATCATTGGGGAGGCCCAGACCTGGAACACATGTAACAAAGACTTTTATAAAATAACCCTGAATTTGCTCAAAGAGTGAAAGGAAATAAGGAAAATGATAGACGAACACAAAATATTAATAGAAAGATGGAAATTATGAAAAGGAACCAAGGAGAGCTGAAAACCACAGTAACAGAAATTTTTAATTCCCTAAAGGTATTCAACAGCAGATTGGAGCTGGCAGAAGAAAGAACCAGAGAACCTGCAGATTGAAATCATTCAGCCTGAGGAGCAGAAAGGAGAAAGAAAAGTGAAGAGAACCTAAGGAACCTGTGGGACACCATCAAGCATACTAACATACACATTGTGGGAGTCCCAGAAGGAGATGAAAGAGAGAAAGAGGCACAGAGAACATTCAAAGAAATAATGGCTGAAAACTTCCCAAATTTAACAAAAGACGTGAATACACACATCCAAGATGTTCAACAATCAACAAACAAGATAAACCCAGATAGACCCATACCACAGCCTATTACAATCAACTGTCTTAATGCCAAAGATAAAGAATTCTGAAAGCTGCAAGGGAGAAGCTATGTGTCACATACAAAGGAGCCTTGATAAGATTGTGCCAATTTCTTATCAGAAACTATGGAGCCAAGATGGCAATGGGATGACATATGTAAAGTGCTGAAAGCAAAAATACTGCCAACCAAGAATTCTATATCCACCAAAATCATCTTTCAAAAATGAGGGAGAGATCAAGACATTCCTAGATAAACAAAAGCTGAGGGACATTGTTACCACTAGACTGGTCCTACAAGAGATGTTAAAGAGAGTTCTGCAGGTTGAAAGGAAAGGACACGAGACAATAGGTCAAAGCCATAGGAAGAAAAAACATCTTTAGTAAGGGTAAGGACATGGGTAAATATAAATGCCAGGGAAGCGGATGTAGCTGGGAAGCGGATGTAGCTGGGAAGCAGATGTGGCTCAAGCAGTTGGGCGCCTGCCTACCACATGGGAGGTCCTGGGTTCGGTTCCCAGTGCCTCCTAAAGAAGATGAGCAAGACAGCGAGCTGATGCACCAAGGAGACACAATGGGAGACACGCAGGGAGTGGACATGGCTCAAGCAATTGGGCACCTCCCTCCCACATGGGAGGTTCTGGGTTCAGTTCCAGGTGCCTCCTAAAACGAAGATGAGCAGACA
>JAQZBX010069492.1:0-15573 GCA_029593785.1 Cabassous unicinctus | reverse complement strand
GGTTGCTATTAGGGCAATTAAAAAGGATGAATAGTAATGAAAATCCTGAGATGCATGACACACCCTTGTTATTTTGAACACAATATTAGAGCCTTCTTCCCATTCAAGATGCTTTTATACATTGTGCTTTACAAGCTGTCACTGTTATGCCAGAGCCTTGTTACCTTAATATCCTGATCAATTCCCCCTCAACCCACTCTCAGAAAACTTAACTTGCCAAGAATGACTAATGGAGGGCTTTATCTCAGTGATTTCTGCCACCAATTTCCTCAAATATTTATTCCCACCACACTGAAGTTAAAAATGCAATTAAACAATGATATGAAAACAAATTTTCTTGGGTTTACAGCCACATTTCAACAAAAGATATTTAAAAACTAATTTGTATAGTACTAAATTCAAAAAGGTCTTAAAAATATTCAAATATCATACTGTAGATAAAAATAGCATCTCTCATAAACTTACTGGCACAATAAGTCAGAAAAAATAACATTACAAGAACTTTATACTTTTACCTTCTATGTTTTCATGTACATGCAAAGTAGTTTCATGGTAACTAACCTGAACTTCCTAACAATAAGGCAAACAAATAATTTATTCTTCAAAAAGAGCTACTTCAGTTTAGTGTATATACTTTTTGTATTGCATCTTAAAACAGTAATAACAAAAGCATATTTCTTCCAAAAAACCATTATACCATCATAACTGGTAAACATTAACACACTCAAATAGACCCAAACAATTTACTTAAGAGGGAAACTAGCAAACATTGGCTGACCATCCTCAAGAGTGAAAACACTAAAATAAAGGATATAGAAAGAAAAAGAAAAATACTTTTAACCATTTTCAGTGGCAAAGTCTATGGTAAAATGGAAAACCAGAAAATGTTAACATCTGTTAAGATGCCAACAATCAAATAGTTTTTATTTTGATGTGAACGTATTTTAAAAATAATCCTAAGAGGTATATAAAAATCTCTCTGTCATTCACATGATTCCAGAAAGGGCCAGTTTCATTTCCAGAAGAGGAAATCAAAGGAAATCACAGGCATCCCTGGCCCTCCCCACCCCTGAACTGCATGCTGTTTTCTGAGTGCCACCCCCACCACCCTAGAAACCAGCCCCAGCTTGAGAGACAGACAGATCTGAAGCCAGAATTCTGTGTTCCATGGGCACCCAGGTGTTCCCACAGAAAGATATTCTCCAAGTCCACCTAGCCACCCTTATGGAGGAGGTGTAAACAATCAGGCTGCCTGTCTATTCTGCTGGTCTTCAGTCTCCCTCTACAGGCCACTTTTATATGGGCACACAAGGTTGATCCTCTCTTCTTGGGAACCTCCGGGCCTTTGTGGCCCCATTAGGGTTGGGGTGGCCCTTTGTCTTCAGTCTTGGTGGGATTTTGGCCTATTGGTGTTGGAGGATAAGTGAAGCCCTGGTTCCCAAGTTTCTGTGGCCATTAGCCAGGGATGGAGTTGGGCTGGGGCAGGGTGGGTTGAGAGTGTTGGCCAGGACTTGCCTGATGGCAGCCCCCATGTCAGACCAGCAGACCAAACCCATCCTGTTTCTCTCTCCATCTTAAGGAACCATCCCCAATTACAATCTGGTGGCAGTTGTAAATCATTGCTGCTGTGAACATCACTGTGAAATCCATACTTAATTTTCTGAGGTTACACCACACCATGTGTGAAACCTTTGGATTTAATACAATTAAAGGTTATCACACCTAGAGGAACAGACCAGTTTACAAACATAATCTGTATCTCTTTTTGGAACTCATAAATACTATCAAACTGCTACACCCTGCAAGAAGGAAAAACAATATTCAGATGAGAAGGTTGTGCAGGTGGTGATCCTTGGTTTTGGTGTTAACAGGATGCTTATGTTTAAATCCATTGCTCAGTTCTGCCTCTTGGGCTGCTCCTGGTGTCTGGGCTTCTTTCTTATTGAGCCACTAACAGAACCATTCAGGTCAGTTTTTACCTGTACTTTCACCATCACTAATATTCTGCAGGTCTTCTATATCTACATGGTCTGTTGTCTCTTCAATCAGCAGGTAACATGAGACTAACATCCTCTTCTGAGCTCTCACAGGTGCAATCTTTCTTCCTCCTTTGCATGGGCTGATCTTCTCAGACATTTCTGCTCTCCTTTCTGCCACTTTACTTATCAATCGGTGTTCCTGCTTCTAATGTTCTATTACTAAGCCTTGGTAATCCCTCCCTCTGTTTTCTGATTTTCCAGTTTCTTAATACATGGGTCTGCATTGAGATTGGATAGCAGCTTTTTCCTTCATGAGTTCAAGTCATGAGCATAGGTTCTGATGGAAAAATATTTAAGGTTTGGACACAAAGTATTCCATTTCTTAATATTAAAATTATATCGTAATTGTTATAAAATGCCAGGAATTGTGAAGATTCTTTTGCTGCTTTTTGATGAGAAGGGAAGTCAACATGAAACAAGAAGCCACATAAACATATATATATATATATATATATATAAATATAATTTGTGATACATGCAATGTGGGAAATTGTGTCGTGAACCAGCCTTATAGGTTGGTTCTTTAGACATGGAGGTAAGGAGCTGAACTTGAATATGAGTCAGCACGACACAGAAAGGAAGAAAATCTGTTGTATAGTCCCTGAGATGAGTTCTGCAACCAAAAGAACAGTAAAGGTAGCTTTGTGAGCAGAGGAGAGAATGCTGAGAAATGAAGTTCTAAAACTAGACACTGGGGAGATCATGTAGGGTCTTTAAACACTGGTTTTGCATTTCACTTTGCCTAGATAAATTGGGAGCTATAACCAGATCTCACCCCATTCAGGTTGCAACATTTTGAATTCCCAACAGTATATAATAAGAGTGCCTGTTTCTCTCTACCTTCACCAGTGAAGAGTTTATCCAAATTTTTCCCAATTTAATAGGCAAAATATATCTTATCTATGCAGCTTAATTTGTATTTCTTGGACAAAGAATGAGATTGTTTACAATTCCACATATATAGGGGTCATTTCTAATACCTTTTTTTGTGAACTGAACCATTATTTCTTTTTCCTCATTTTTTATTGGTTGCTGATCTTTTATACTGTTGATTTCTACTTCTTTGTATATTAAGGATACAAGCTTTTTGTCTTTGGTAATATACCATATTTGTTTCCAGCTTTTTGTTTTATTTTAATTTCACTTCTGTGTTTTAGCCATTCAGAATCTCCCTATAAGTTCTTAAACTCAGAGACTTAAGATATTATTTTATGCCATTTTATTTACAAACTAAGTTCACTACCTTATTGACTTCTCCTGTGTTCAGTGCACAACTTCCTTCTCTAATATTCCTCCCCTCTGAAAGAAAGTGTATTCTTCTGTTTCTGATGACTTTAGACTTCTTTTGTATGCAGCTTTTTTCATAACCATGACATTAACATAAGAATTAGTCTCATGACAAAGTCACTTTTGTTGATGCCTGTGCAATGTTATATTAGCAGGATACTCCACTGGTCAAAACACAGCTGTGTTCTCAACTGGTATCAAATGGATATAAAAAGAGAAACCTGCTGTAATCTATCCTTTCTTCATTCTTTTGCTTATTCAAATGTCTTGATAGATGTGAAATGGTCCTTGAATTCACTCATGTATGACAATGTATTGCTACTAAAGGATTACAAAGAATGTATAGCTACAGATCTTATCTTTATAAGCCTAAGAAATATATTTAATATTCTTATTATGGAAAACAATTATACTAGTTTCCATTGCTTCTGTAGTAGATTATCAAAAATGTAATGACATAAAGAGTGAAAATTTATTTTACAATTCTGGAGGTCAGAAGCTTCACTGGACTGAAATCAAGATTTCAGCAGGCTCTGGAGAAGAATTTGCTCCTTCCCTTTTCCACTTTCTAGAGGCTTCCTTCATGCTTCGGCTTGTGGCCCCCTTTAATTTTCAAAGCCAGGAATCACATCATTCTGACCTCTGCTTCTACTGTTATGTCTCCTTCTCTGACTCTCTTGCTCCCCCTTTCCCTTCTAAGGACCCTCATGATTACATTAGACCCAGCTGTTAATTCTAAGACAATCTCCCCATTTTTAAGATCCTTAACTTAATCACACTTGTAAAGCCTCTTTTGCCACAGAAGTTGACATATTCACAGGTTCCTGGGATTAGGTCCTGGGCATCTTTGGCGGACTATTACATTGCTTACCAGAGAAACCAAGTATGTTTCCATTCTCCACAATGACATATTTGCCTGCTGATTAGTACTTCCCAAAATGAAGATGATCTGGAACAGACAATAGTATGGTTGCATGTGGCATATTCATTTCATTATCCCAACAAACTTTCAGAGAGGGCTATGGAGTTGCCAAACTAACTGGGCTTTCCTTGGAACATAGACAATTGGATATTGGCTTCAGGAAAACTGACAATAATTAACATCCTTATGGTCTCATTTCTTTAAAAATTTAACCACATTCAAATGAATGCCTGATTAACTCACCATAACTAGTATTACAGCAACAAAATGACTATGTATAGCACTGTTTCCTATATATATATATCTATATATGTATCTATAGCTATATATATATATCAAGAGTTTAAGTTCTTTACATATCAATAACACCTACAAATCATCTCTTTGTATTTCATATCTGCTGTTGCTTTTCCAAGCACTTATATTTATTTTTTGCTCTCCATCCCATATGAGGATGCCAGATTAGGTCTTACTTAAACAAGAATTATTTTCATGAAGCTATTATTTTTACACAAAGCAAACTTTTTATGTTATTTATTGTATATATCCTCCCAATAACATGACAGGGCAAAATTTTTCATATAATCTTACAAAGGCAACATAAGAGTGTTCATTTAAGCAACTGAACCAAACCATATAGAAATAATTTTTCATTCATTTGTACCACTAATTCATTTTCTGTGCTTGTATTTTTACTAGCCTAGCTCTGGGCTTCTCACAATTTACAGGCACTATTAAAAGTTTTTAAACCTTATTTGCCCTCAAAATATACTTGTTTCTTTACATAGCATATTTCAGAGAACTTACCTCTAGTTCAGTTCAATCATTTTTATCTTTTTGGTTTCTTATCATTTAAATCTCCATTAAGAATATAGAAAATTTGGATAAGGTCATTTCTACTCATTCTTTGAATATGTACATTAAAGTCTAGCAAATTGTATGGCCTTTATGGTGCTGTTCTTAAAATAATATTTGGTATTGTCATATTTTAATAAACTTTTAACCAGGAACCAAGAGTTTCTTCAAGAGATATTTTATCTCCAACCCCGTTTAATATGAGCCCAAATTCCATGAATCTTCAAATACAGCAAAATAGATCATTTAATTTTTTTTATTAGAAAAGTGGGTTTACAGAGCAATCAGGTATAAAATAAAAATTATTCCTATACTACAGCACCATCAACCTCTCCTACTGGTGTGAAAGATTTGTTACCATTGATGATAGCATGTGTCTATAATTGTCCCTTTTATTTTACAGTAGTAGTCAGCATGTATTGAAAGAATCTGTTTCCAGCACTGTATAAAGCAATTTACATGGAGTACCTCATTTAAAACACCCAATACAAAGGCCTGTGGAATATTACTTCTTATTATAATTTTTAAATTTAAATTAAAGAAGTTGTAGGTTTACAGAAAAAATCATGTCAAAGACACAGCATTCCCATGTAGCCTCCTATTCCTGGCACTTTTCATTAGTGGGATACGTTTATTACAGTTGATGAATGAGTATTAAATTAGTACTATTAACTCTATAGTTACATTTTATGTATTATATTTTACATTTTATGTATTTTTTTTTCATATATACCACCCTATAATTAACAACTTTTATTAAATGTGTCATACATCTGTTGTAATTTATGAAATAATATTCTTGTACTTGCATTATTAATTATAGACCTCTGTCTACAATACAGTTCTCTGTGTTATACAGTCCTATGATTTATTTTTAATTTTTTCTGGTAACCTATACAACCTAAAGTGTCCCCTTTTAACCACATTCACCTATGTAATTCAATGCTATAAATTATATTCACAATAATGTGCTACCAAAATAAGATCATTTTTAACGAACAACTTCCACTTCTTCTGTTCTCAATATTTCAGTGGTTTCCCTTATTCTTAGAATAAATATCAAAGCCTTTAATGAGCTACAAAATCTGCAGTCTGACCCTACCTGTCTCTTCTCAGTTCTTCTCCCTACTCATTAGGTTTCCTAGAATCTGTCTTCTTCAGTGCACATGTCAAACTCAGGAGATTTGCTAAGGATGTCCCCATGCTTGTCATATTCTTTTCTTTCTTGCTGTCCCCTTCCTCTGCCAACTCCTAAGTTCCAGTTGTCTAGGCAATGCCTGCCCATCCTCCAGTTATCATCTCTAATTACCCTATCATGGGAGGCTTTTTAAAAAATTTGTTGTATCTACATTAAGACATTCCCCTCTATTCTCTCATTGCATCCTGAATTTCCCATCACATTCCAATGCTATCAAATCAACCTTTCCAACTAGATTCCTGAGAATAGTTTCTGGTTCTATTGTGTTCACTTTTGTATCTTCACAGATCCTGATACTTTAAAGATATAAATGTTGAATTAGTATTAATGTTGAATAATAAAACATATTATGTTGAATGAATGAACAAATGCAACCAAAATTAAATGCACATATATCACCACAATTTTACACATTCACACATTTATTCTAGTAAAATATAAATGTCTATTGTGTACCAGGCCTTAAGTATAGAAAATATTTCCTCTGAAAAGTTAAGAAGTTAAACTCATAGTGTCAATCCACAGAGGAATAATTTAAGATTCAACAACAATACAGTATTAGTGAATATGATTTTGAATAAATAAATGGGGCTCAGAAAGTGAGTAAAAATCTGATCTCATCTTCTACCTAAGTACTTTTCACTAAGCAAGTGTATTCATTTAACTTTTTTTTTTCAGGTAAAGGAAGAGTACAAAAAGTGGATTAAGATGGTCCCAAAAATGATTGCATCTGAGAGCTTTACACTGGCCACCTCCATCTCACACACCCATGTGGTGAGGTGATTTCCTCACCCAGTCCATGCTGTTTCCTGGTATGAGCTACTCCCTTCTGCCTGCAGTTGGTTCTGCTGCCCGTTAAAGACTTGTGCTGTGATCCTTGGTATAGAAACCCAGTTGCCATTTTTTATTACCTTAGTCACCATCTCTTGACAATGAGGACTTCCAGAGCTAGGGATGATGGGGTACCTATCCATGAACTATCTGTACTGTGAATGATTTTGCTTTTCTGGGATTATTGGTTTCTCTCTGAGTCCAAATCCTGGAGATATAAAAACATAGATGAATATGTTTGCTAAGTAGTTAAGAAGTTCCCCACATATGCCAGACATGTTGCTTTAGTCTAACTTTGCAGTAAACCTTAAACATGTTTGCTTATGCTTTATGACTCTCCAAGAAGAGCCATGGATTTCTTGAGAACCATAGGTTTATTTTTCCTATAGAAGACATTCTTACACATTGTAGAACACTTTGTAGAACAGTGGTCAAAAGAACATAGTTTTGGATGCTGGTAAAGGCAAAACAGTACATGGAGAAAGAGATAAGACCTTATGAACGACTTCAATTATTTGATGATAATGCTGAAGGAAAAGTAAAGGGGAAACAAAGGAATTTCATTGAGAGTTAAGAATAAGAGGACTTGGTTCCTGACCTTACATATAATTTGGTGCGATTTTGGGCTTAGTTGCCTTATCTGTGAGATGAGGGGGACAGACTTCAAAATCCTTTTGCTCAAATTCAATCCTTCATTACCATTCTTTGCTGAAAGTAGAATAAAATATTTTAAGATAGAAAGAAAGACACTCAGTCTTTACTTGGAATCCATACTTCCTACAAAACTTTACCTTTTACTAGGTTTCAGAAATGACTTTAATCTTTCAATATTACTTCTCATTATTCCCCTGCCACATACTCACATATGAAGATGGAAAAATCAGACAATTCATTTGGAAAAAGAAGTAACAGTTAAATCTGAAAATTACAATATGCTCCATGTCTTTATTTGCTTCATGTTTGGAAAAGGAAAATAATGAACCTTTTGATGATTTGATATTACTTAAACATCATTGAGAACTGCTTCTTCATGCAGTAGAATTCATGGCACAAAGTATGCTTCATTTCAAAAACATTTTATGCAATGTTTCACTTATAGCTTCATATTTTTAACTGAGGTGTTTTACATGCAAATACATAATTTTTAAAATACAGTTCAATGAGTTATCCATTGTATATATATGTGTGATTGTCCCCTATATCAAACAAATCAAGATATGGAACATTTCCTTCACTCCTCAAAATTCCCTTATAATTCTTTCTAATACTTGATGCCCAAATTTTCACACCGGAAGCAATTATTATTCTTACTTCTATCACAGTAGAGAAGTTTTATCAATTATTGTAGTTCATATATGTGGAATCCTACACTATAAAGTTCCATGTTTGCTTTCTTGTGTTTTCAATAATGCTTTTGAAATTCAACCATTTTATGAAATTATTGGTAGTTTGTCCCTTTCTATTGCTGAATAATATCATACTCTATTTTACCATATTGACTTTATTCATATTCCTGTGGATGGATATTTGATTTTTTTGCAGTTTTGTCTATTGTACATAAAGTTGCTAAGAACATTTATGTAAATCTTTTAGTGGCTACATTTTTATATTTTTCTTGGGTATATATGTATGAGTGGAATTTCTGTGTTACATTGTATGTTAATGATCAACTTTTTTAAAAAAAGTACTAAACAGTTAAGTGAAGTGAATATAATAGTCTTTACTCTCACCAGGAATGTGCAATAGCTCGAGTTCCCCTATATCCTCAACAACACTTGACTTTCCAGTCTTTTCATTCTTAGCCATTCTAGTAGGTTGAAATATGTTGAGTTCATTGTGGTTCAGAAAAGAACAGCACATCAAGAACAATTAAAGGTTTTCCCAATAATACATATTAAACATTATTAATGAAAATGTTTAAAATAACAGGCAAAGGAAATAATAAAAACTGTGAAAAAAAGTCGATAAATATACACTGATGAAATCATGATAAAGTTTGGAACAATCTAGAAGAGGGAGAAATATATATATATATTTTTATTTTAAAAAGGGTATGATAAAACAATGTATCACATACACCATAGCTGATGATGAAAACACTGGTAAATTTCCCGCAAAAAATATAAGAAATAGATGGAAGCCCATGAAAAACAGTAAGAATAAACATCTTATTAGCAATATAAATAGAACAAAAAATACAAAGAATAAAAAATAGGAAAGAAAAGAAATGATAAAGCTTCCTGCCAAAATATAGGAACCAACAAGTATGGGCAAGATTGACATAAGAATACTTTTCTTATATGTCATGAATAACTAGTTTGAAAATGTGACAGAGAAAAAATTCCCTTCACAGTAACAAAAATCCCTAAAAAATAACTAGAATTAATACGGCAAGCACATTTATTATCTTTATAAGTAAATGTATGTGTATATGTATATATAATATTACCTCAAGGTTTGGATTATAGTTTACATTATAGTTTAAACTCTCTTCTGCACAATTTTGTAAGTTATGACAAAATATATAATCTTCTGTATCTGTCATTGCAACATCATTCAGGACAATTCCAATGTCCCAAAAATGCCCTGGCATTACATCTGTTTTTCCCTTTCCCTCCCCTCAGGACCTCCAGTGGCCACTTCCTCCACATCAGTGATGTGTTCATCAATTGTATCAAACGTATCACACTAATGAATGATGCTGTCAATGTGGAAAAATCTGGAAGGGGTAGGGAGTGGGGCATTGGGGAATCCCTTACATATTTTTATTTAACATTTATGTAACCTAAGTATCTTAAAAAAAAAAATGTTGGTGATATCACTTCCTTGCCATTGTTGTAAAAATATTACAATATTACTGGGAACTATAATCCATAAGTTACTTCAGGTGTAATTTTCCTTTAACATATATTTAACACTTTGTAAACAAAGAATGTTTTTATACTTTTAACCACAATCTTCATCCACCACCAAAATCACTTTTATACAGTCCCTACAGTATTCTGTAGCTTTCTTTCAATTGAAATATTATAACCACAGACTACCCCTTTCAGCCACAATCACATTTATAAATCAGCAGTGTCATACTCACTGTAGTGCATTATCATTAGCTCTATTCATCTCCACACAATAAGGGGATATGGGATTTTTCCCTTTGGAGTAATGAAAGCTTTCTAAAATTAACTGAAGTGATGACAGCACAACTCTGTGATGAATGGGAGACACTGAGTGTACACCTTGAGTGGAATTTACAAAACATGAGACTGTAAAACACAATGAATCCCGTGGTGGAAGATGGACTATGGTTAGCACAACAAATATGAGAACATTCTCTCAGGAAGTATAACAAGTATATAATACTAATACATATTGTCATTAACTGAGTGGGTTGGGGGGAAATACACAAAATGTAAGATCTTGGCTCTACTTAGTAGTAATGTTTTGACCATGCTCTTTTTTAGTTTGTAATAAATGTGTTCACAACAAGACAACGTGTTGGTGATGGAGTAATGAGTGGGAGCCCTATATGGTGATACACATATTTATTTTGTAAGTTTACAACCTATACTATGCACTCATTGTTTATGGATGTTCATATATGAATCATAAACTTCAATAAAAAAGATAAAAATAAATAAAATAAATAAAATAAAGTAGATGAATAAAGGATAAATTGAATGATATAGCAGATCCCTGAAATGGAAAACTCACTATTGCAAGTATTTTCCCTCAAATTAGAAATAAATACAAAGTATTACCAAACCAAATCCAAAAGTATTTTTTGTACCATTTGACAAGTCAAATACAAAGGCCAATGAAAGAGAATCAGCAAAAAAAGCCTCAGGTGCCAACACTAGCCTTATCTCATTTCAGGCCTGTTTATTTATTTATTTTTATTTTTAATTTCTTTTCCCACATATGTTGGGTGGAGAAAGCTTGAGATAGGATCCAGAGGGGCAAACAAAAAATATCCAGCACCATGCATAATACATGTTAGTCTTCTTCCTTTCTCCTCTTAGTTGTATTTTTCTCGTAAAGTAGTGCTGATCGGTATATTGTAAAATTATTAGCCACTCTTTGACTTTATCAAAGAACTTCACTTCAAAGGGAAGTCATTAATTTTTTTTACCCACATAAAATTTTATTAGGTTAACAAGGCAAGTGGTAGTATACTGATATTTAAGAAAATAAATGACATTTCAAAGACCATAGAGTGCCCAGCATTATACAGCAGATTTTTGAGATTTATAAGAAATCCAAGCGATACAGATGTTGAAAATGGTAATTTGAAGATGAACCCTTTGAGTGAACTAAAGGACCTTGACCATTATCTTCACCCTGGTATTTCCATTGGGCAGAATGCTGTATTTCCAAAAAAAATGATTTGATTTTACTTACAATAAAGTATTTCTTTTTTTCTTTTGCCTCCTTTCCTCCCTCCTTCTTTTCCTTCCTCCCTCCCTCCCTCCCTTCTTTCCTTCCTTCCTTCCTTCCTTCCTTCCTTCCTTCCTTCCTTCCTTCTCTCCTTCCTTCCTTCCTTCCTTCTCTCCTTCCTTCCTTCCTTCCTTCCTTCCTTCCTTCCTTCCTTCCTTCCTTCCTTCCTTCCTTCCTTCTTTCCTTCCTTCCTTCCTTCTGTCTTTATTTCCAATTAAATATATAAACATGGTTAATAAAAGAGAAAGGGAAAATCAATACAAAAGAGTGGAGAATGATTGAAATATTTTGATCTTAAAGGATACTCTGGTTGCTGGGATTGAACATAAAATGTGATTTATAGATTCTTGGCATTAGTAAATTATGTAATTCTCATGATCAAAAAAGAAGAATATTTTATTTTTTCAGAAAAAAATGGAAGGCATTCTTAGAAATGAGTTCTAATGTAAATCTCTTATAGAGGAACTTAGGTTTTATGGAAGAATCTAAATGGCAAAATTAACAGTATTCTTGATATCAGTTTTATAAGTACTAAAACAGAATATTTTCTATGACTATATCTTGAAATAAGGACATAACATTAAATAAATTTTTCAGAACATGATTCTGAGAGAACCTAATCTAATGTCCCTAAAATAAAGATTCCTGATTTCTAGTATGGTCGGAGATGGACTCTACATAATCTAAAACTAGAGGACAAAGTCCTTCTCTTTTAGATGGGTTTCCATAAATTGCATTTCTATCAGACAGGACTTTGATTGGTGCAGACATCTTGTGGTTATTCTCTCTATTGCAAAGCCTGAAATGATGCAGTAATGAGGAGGGCAATGAGCTACCAGCTACGAAACAAAATACACAATCAATTTCAGCATATTAAAAAAAATGTGGTATTTGTTCAAGGGGGAATAAAATCAATGATATATATTAGAAGACCCAGAAACAGGGTCATTTATAGATAGGAATGTATTATATTTAAACTATGACCATGGAAATCTGTGGGAAAATAAGGATAATCCCATATACGCTATTGAATTATTAAGATAACCTCAGAGTGATGAAAGGAGAGAAATCTTTATGGTGTTTACTAGGAAAATTAAACAAGAATAAATGTTAAAGTGGAAGCTAAGTAAAGCTGGTTATTACACATAGAATTGAGCTAGAATATCAGTATTCATAGGTAAACCTATTGTGAAGAAGAAAAAAAATAATTGAAAATGAAATTTAAATTTTAAAAGTTGAATGGCTGAGGGTTGTTGTGCACCTGACATTAATAGGGAAAAAAATGAGAGTCATTAGTTAATTGAAGAAGGTAATTTACACTATATTTTTATGTAATATCTGACTGCAAGCATGGTATAGATTTTCATCAGGTCCTTGTTTATTGTAGGAAATATGTGAGTTAAACTTAAGAAGGCTTACTGCCCCCAGAATATGTTTTATTCCGTAATCCATTCTGAGTGCTCATATCTGGCCTTAACAGAATAATATAGCACTTTGGGGCAAAGATGCAGCCTAGTAATCCAGTATTGGAAGCCAAGATGGAGAAGGTCTCCACAGCTGCCATAACCTTCCCCTTGATGCTGCGGTAGACAGGGAGAAAGTGACCCAAACACTGCAGAACACTAACATGCTGAAGGTCAAGAACTTGGCTTCATTAAAGGTGTCAGGCAGATTCCTGGCCATGAAACCTAGAGTGAAGCTTCCCAGGGCCAAGCAGTCTAGGTATCCCAGGACACAGTAGAAGGCAGTGTCGGATCCCTTGTTGCATTCAATGATGACATAGCCATGCTCGGATTGTGCATCTGTGTCAATGAATGGGTGAGAGGTTCCCAGCCAGATTCCACAGAGGATCATTTGGATCAGAGAGGGAATGGGAATAACAAAGTTAGGTACCCCTGACACCAACCACTGGCTCATCTTTCTCCCAGTTGTAGTGACCTTGAATGCCAGAACCACAGTGATTGTTTTGGCCAAAACTGTGGCAACAGCCACGGTAAACACAATTCAAAATAATTTGTCGGAGGATGCAGGTGGTTCTGTTAGGATGACCGATGAAGAGTAAGGAGCAGAGGAAGCACAGGGTGAGGGAGATGAGCAGGATGTAGCTGAGAGTCCTGTTATTGGCCTTGACAATGGGACTATCCCTGTGCTTCACAAAGATCCCAAGAATAGCAGTGGTGAGGAAAGAGAAGCAAAGAACTGTGCAGACCAGAGCCATCCCCAAAGGGTCTTCATAAGCCAAGAAGGTCATAGCTTTTTGAAGGCAGTGATTTCTCTCACTGTTTGCATACTGATAATCTGGGCACTTCACACATTGATCCATATCTGGTGAGAAGTGCAAAGTGTCATCAACCCAGGTTCAATAATTTTCTCTCATTTACAGGACCCCAAAATAATCACATTGGAAAATTTTAGTTCAATCTGTCCAGCTTGCATTGACTCTGAATAACTTTGTGTTTTAATCTGCTTAGTTTCTTACCCCCAAGCATTTTCTTAGAATTCTGGCCTTGTTTAAGTTGTTCAGTCTGTCAATTAGATAACAGTTGCATTTTCATTCACTGTTGAGCTTGCATTCTTTTCTTTTTAAAAATATATTTAGTGGTTTATACATATCATCATAAAAGGACACAAATCATAAATGTTCTGATTAATTAATTATGAATAAATGAACACATGGTTAACACCACACAGGCCAAGGAGTAGAAAATATCCAGCCCATTAGAAGTCCCTTTTCTAACTCCATCAAATCACTACATCTCCGACATCTCTAAAGAAACTACCTTCTTGATTTCTAACTCTATAGGTTAGTTATGCTTGGGTCCTTTTATCCAATATGAGAGTCATCCATTTGACTTCCATTTGTTTCTTTTTCCTTCTTTATTTATCCTTATGCTGGAATAAGATTACTGTGACATTAAAAAACATGAAACAGAATATACACTCCTATTCCATTCTTTGTCCCCAAGTGTGTCTTAGCAACGGTTTTCTTTTTTCATTGCATTATGAATGTTGTAATAACTTGCAAATGACACAAAATTTGCCATTGTGATAGCCATTGCACTGAATCAGTAGATCAATTTAGACAGTAGTGACACAAAAACAATATTGACTCTTTTCATCCATGTATGTGATTTTCCCTGTATTTATTTCAGTCTTCTTTAAAAATTTCCCAATGTTCTATAAATTTATGTGCAGAAGTCTTTTCAAATATCCCTAAGATTTATTTATAGGGAGTTCATACTTTCAAGATGTTGTAATTGCCATTTTTAAAATTTCATTTTAGACTGCCCTTGTTGTATAACTTCCATATCTTTATGCCTATTCTGGTTCTCTGCCATTATTAATTTCCAGCTTCATTCTGCTGTGGTCTGAGAAAATTCTTCATATAATTTTGATATTTCTAAATTCATTGAGGCTTTTTGTGTGACCTAGAATTTGTTCTATTCCAGAGAATGATACATGTTAACTCAAGAAAAATGCTTATCCTGTTGAGTTTGCGTGAAATGTTCTGTATATGTCTATTAGACCTAGATCCTCTAATGTATTATTTAATGTCTCATTTTCTTCAGTAACCTTCTGTTGAGATATTCTGTCTAATGGTGATAATGAGGTATTAATGTCCCCCACTATAATTGTAGAGGCATCTACTTCTCCCCTTAGTGTTTCCATTGTTTTCCTTATGTATTCTAGGACACACATTTTTGGTGCATAAATATTTATTATTGTTTTTACTTCTTTACAGATTGCCACTTTTATTAATATATAGTGTCCTTCTTTACCACTTACAATAGTTTTGCACTTAAACTCTATTTTGTCCAATATTTGTATAGCTACTCTGGCACTTTCTTTTTTATTGTTTGCATGTAAAATCAATTTCCAACTTTTCTCTCAACACCACCTTGAATTCACAGAATTCTTGGAAGGCAGTTTTTTTTTTTCCTTTGTTTTAACACCTTAATTATGTCATACCACTGCCTTCTCACCTCCAAAGTTTCAGGTGAGTAATC
>JAQZBX010069491.1:0-15572 GCA_029593785.1 Cabassous unicinctus | reverse complement strand
GTGTGGGAGAGAGGGTGGTCTATGATGTGAAATGCGGTCTATGCTTGGTGGCAAGGCCCGAGGATGTGTATATCCATTGTGGGTGATGTCCCACACTGATGAAGGATGTTGGTGTGGGATGTTATGGGAGGTGTGGGAGGTGGGGAACATGGGAATCCCTGTAATTTCTGAGTAATAATTAGGTAATCTAGTATCCTCTTTATAGAAAAAAATTTAATAGAATTTTCTATACTAGCTCTCTCTGTTTCCTCAATTCTAATTCTCTCTTAAATCCACTCATATGATGCTGTTATTAACACTTCTCTGAAAATACTTACAATAAAATTACCAATGGCCTACATCTTGCCAAATCCAATGGCATTAGATGCAGTTACTGGTTGAGTTTTCCTTGAAGTAGTTTCGTTATTAAGGGTACTAGACACCATGCATTCCTGATTTTACTCCTACTTCATTCTTCTCCATTTCTTTTGCTTATCTTTCCTCCTACTTCTGAATGTCAGAGAGCTGAGGACTCAGTTTAGAATCAGATTCTCCTTTATCAGCACTCACCCCCTTGGTGATCTCAGCCAGACCCATGACTGATGACTCTTGAAATATAGATCTTGAGCTACCAAATATTCCCATGAGCTCCAGATCTATGTATCTAACAACTGACTTGATAGCTGCACTCAGATGTCTCTACTAGGTCTCTCAAACTCAATATGAACAAAACAAATCTCTTGACTCCCCACCCAAAGCCTACTTGTCCCCAGTATTTTCCAATTCAGTAAGTAGAGTATATAAACCTGTTCCTCCCTCATCTTCAATGCTTGGGTCAAAAACCCTGGGGTCATAATTATGTTCTATCTTTCTTACATAATATTACCTCCAAATTATCAACCATTTGTATTTTATCTAAATTTGAAATATACCTGAAATAAGACTTCTTACAAACTCTATAGTCATAGCCTTAGTTAAGCTACCACCATATCTCCCTTGGACTAGTGTATTGGTCTCAACTGGTCTGCTTGCTTCCTTTATTACTTTCTTACAGTCTATTTTCTGCACAGAAGTTAAAGGAATCCTTAGACCCTCCAGGGACTTCCTACAATAATTAGAATAAAGTTCAAGCCATGACCCACATGGTCCCAAAGAGCTGGTTTGCCTGCCTGTCTCTAATTTCATTTCCTCCTTCACTCCCCTCAAAGCTCATTGGCCTTCCTGTATATAAAATCCATAAAACAAAATCCCACCGCAAGACTTCAAACTCTATATTCCTTCTGCCTGAAATTTTCTTCCCTTATATATTGATATGCTTCACTCTCTCACTTCCATCAGATTCATATCAAAAAACATCTCTTTAGACAGGCTTTCCCTATTCATCTTCCCTAAAAAAAGAATCCCCATGGCTCTTATCCTTTAAGCCTTAATCCTGGTTTAATATCCTTTATGGCATTTATAATCCTCTGCCCTAGTTTATTGCTCGTTTTATGCCCACTAAAATATAAACCCCCTCAGTGTGGGGCTTTACTTTTGTTTTCTTCACCATTGTATCCTCAGGGCTTAAACCTGTGTCTGGCATATGGGAAGTTTCCAATAAATTATATTTTGGAATGAATGAATGAATGAATTCTTGAGTTCTCAAAAGTCCCACATTTTGAAGCATTTATCGCTTATCTCTAGCATTGATTCCTGCTCACGAAATGCGTGCTCCATAAATATTTATCAAATAAATAGATAGAAATTTCGCTCTGTTAGAAGCAGATGTACAACCAGAGTAACAGGGAAGCACATACCTCATCTTCTGCTTCCAATGCCATTGCTCTTTCTGAGCACAGTGCCTGACTTGCAGGAAACTCTCAAAAATACATGTCAAAGAAGTGAGTGAATGTCTAAATGAATAAATGAATGGACACCTGGCCCTAGAAAATATGTTAACAAGAAAAAGGGGGGGAACGGATATAGCTCAAGTGGTTGAGTACCTGCTTTCCACGTACAAGGTCCTGGGTTCAATCCACAGTACCTCCTAAAAACAAAGAAACAAACAAAAACAACTCTCATTGGGGTGCAGATGTAGCTTAGTGGTTGAATACCTGCTTCCCAACTATGAGGTCCTGTGTTTAATCCCTGGTACTTCCTAAAAAAACAGGGCGGGGTGAGGTAGTTGCCAGCCCACACAAAATAGAGCAGTCAAGAAGGAAACTGTGTGAAAAGAAGGGTTGTATTTGGCCCTTAGGAAATGATGAATGATTTCCAAAAGAAAAATTTTAATGGAGTAGTCAGGGAAGAAGCCTGCTCACCTAAGAGTAAATGTGACAAAACACAGTAGTATTAAAAACAGATAATATTTAAAGAAGTTTGGCAGAGAAAGGAATAAAAGGAAGAATAGAAGGAGAGTAACCTAAATGAGTTGAAGAATTGTTTAACATCATTTTTACATTAAATATAAAGCATTTACAAATATATATCAATATAAACATTAAATATTTACAAGTTTAATGAGGATTGACAATTCTTACTCATGTTTCCATGAGGAGATTGTCACACATGACAAAACCTGTATTTTGAAATGAATCTATCTTTTCCTAATTTTCTAGGATCCTAAATCACAGATATTGTAATATCTAACCAAAGCAGAAGACCTTTCTAGAGAAAGCATGTGACCTAAAATTATCCAAGAGATTTTTGTTCTCTCTAAATTGTCTCAGGTTTTGTTATGTTTAAACCAAAACTGATAATTGAGGATTACAATTTAATAGGAACTTTTCAAAGTCCTTTTAGAAGCTATTGATGCTAAAGCATGTAAATTTAATATGCAAGAAATAATAGTTTATATTTATTATGTAATCATTATTTTATGACCTATAGTACTTTAGAAATGTTAACTTGCCAATTTTTCTAATACATCTACTATATTAATCTTATCTCCCATGGTATAGTTTAATGTAGGATATTTTTCTCATGTTATTCATTGAGTATTACAGATTTTAAATGCATACTTGAGATGAAACAGAAAGTTGTAAAAAATCAAGTTGCTTATTATTCCCAATGTATAATAATTACCATGAAGTAGAAAATAAATTATCTTTTAATGATTATTTTTAAGGTTTTGGTTGAGATGTGCTTTTGAAGTCTTCATTTCTGATCTTTTCTTAGAAATAAATGACCAATTCAGTATATTCGGGAAGCATAAGCTCTTTGTTCTCAAAGATTTGTTAATGTGCTAAACATTATTGTAATTGGTAACTGAAAAATATACTGCTTGTGTATATTAAAAAATAATACTAACTTTCAAGATTTGCATCTAGTTGTTAAGCATTGGGGGAAATCAGTATGGTCAGAGTATCTTAGTTTCTTTTATAACATATTTTATATATTTTTTATTTTGATTTTATGGAACTTTAATTTTTCTAGACATCTTAAGGAAACTACATATTTTCTGGATATTTTAAGGTAGATGCATACAATACTAAAACACATTTAAAAATAAATACTCCAAATTGCCCATCAAATGTGGCTTCAGATTTATCCCTAATCTAGTATTACATACAATGAGATTACTGAGCTTGCAGTAATTTGCCCAGTGAGCTACAGTAAGAAAACAAACCTTTTGTCTTTCTTCTATTAAAATCCTAAGTAAATTCAAAATCTTTTATGTTAGCAAATAGTGATTCTGTCAGAGTGGTTAGCAGAGTGCAAGGTAAAGCTAAATGAAAAAAGACTCTCATATTAATGCTGAGGTCTTGAGAGTCTGAGTCTGAGATTCTACCTGAAGAGTAAGATTTTAATAATGTAGAAGATATGTTAAGTTTATTTTATTAAAAAAGACTGAAACCTACTGTATCGGGCAGGGTTCTTGAGAAAAACAGATATAGAACTAATATTTAAGCCTATATCTAAAGAGATTTATTTTAAGTAATTGATTCAAGGAGTTGTGGGGACTGACAAACCTGAAATCTGCAGGGCAGGCCATCATGCTGGAAACTCAGGCAGCACTTGACATTGTAATCTTACCCCAGAATTTCTTCTTCTCTGGGGAATCTGGCCTTCAACTGATTGGATGAGGCCCACCCACAATATCCAGGATAACCTCCTTTATTTATAGTCAAATGATTTTAGATGTTAAACATCTACAAAATACCTTTATGGGGAGTGGGTGTAGCATAGTGGTTTGAGTACCTGCTTCCCAAGTATGAGGTACGAGGTTCAATCCCTGGTACCTACTGAAAAAAAAAAAAAAAAATACTTCACAGCAACACCTTGATTGGTGTTTGTTTAAATAACTGGGCACTAGAATATAGCCAAATTGACACAGAAAACTTACCATCACACCTACTTACTCTGAAATGTTCAAATAAAATCCAAGAGAATTTTTTTTATTTTCTTATTAAATGTACAAGCAAATGTCTTAGACATTCATTTGCATGCTAATGGAAACGTGATCATTTTGTGGCAACAAATTTGCTGATCCCAGGTAATTCACTTTGTCATTTATTCTTTACTCAGTCAGGTGGGACAAGCCACTTCATTTTGTAAATGTAACAACTAAAGTAGTCACCCAAAGACACATCTTTGGTAAGAGAAAGCAAGAATCAGACCCTGCTCTTCTCACAATGAGTCTAATTCTCCTTATTCTACCTGGTCTCCCAACTGCTTTATGGCAACCCCACCACCCTAATAACTAGGCTCTGCCCAGCTGGGAGTAACAGTAAAATACAAAATAGCAGTGGCTTAAATAAAACAGAAGTGTCTTCGTCTTTAGGGAGCCCACAGCTGGAATAGCCACTGGTTCACTGCCCACAAGCAGCTACTTCTCCTCTATTGCTCTGCCTAAACCATGTCATCTTTATTTTGAGTGACCACATGCCAAACTAAAAATTAGTGGTCCAATTACAACCAAAAAATACAAAGAAGGGCACTGGGAGTAGGATACCTGCAGTCTCTGACCCAGAAGAATTTTTTTTAATGCATATAATATGAGTGTTATCCACTTCCAAGATTTAAAATTATGCATGGTTTTAGGGTGTGTTTTAATGAAATACTAAAGTCTAGTACTATCCTTTACCAAGATTGAAAACAGTTTTTCTTTGAAACAAATGAAAGTTTCCAACTTCTTTTAAATGCTATTTCCATTTGGGGGCTGTTTATTATTTATATTCTGTTCCTTAATCTTAAGTAAGCAGAAGAGTTAATTCCAAATAACAGTCCATTTTGCTATGGCGCCATAGTAACATATGGGTGTCAGAAATTGACAATCATCATAATAATCAAAACACTTGTAAATCCATGTTATGTTTTTCCTTCCCTTTTCTTTATTAATGCTGTGGAATTCACATGGGACTTCCTGGTAAGGATACAGCAACATCAGTATGACAGGATCATGTTGCCTTTTTGCAATACCTAACTTTTGATATTAAAAACCTGCCCTTAAAACATTAGTTACCTGGGATTATTACAATAATCCAAAAGAAAGCAAATAGCAATAGTATAGATTATATTTAATACTACATCACAGTCTCTGCCAGACATGCCGATAAAGGTTTCATTGTAGCCATGAAAATAGTGCAGTCAAGCAAATTTTGTGCTAACTTCTATGTATCACATGGAGGCTTTAATTAACCTGTCTTGCGAGTCACTAAGCCTTTATGAATTCCGTTTATATTGCATTGTGGGAATATGACATTTACTTCTTCACACCATTTTGACTTTTTTCAATTATTGCTATGAAAAAATTTATTGAGCAAATGTCACTGCAAAAGAAGCGATGGCTTAGGAGTGACCATTCCTCCAGGTGGCTGGTATTGACTGTTTCAGAAAAAATAGCAATATAAAGAAAAGGCCTGGAGTTTCCCAATGTGACCTTTAACACCAGAAGTGGTATCTTGATCTTGTTAATTCAGTGGCTTGGGAAATATATGCTGCAAATGCCAAAAGTAAAAGCAAGCTTTGTCGTTTGTGAAAATCTGTGAATTAATTTTTGCCTTTCAATTATCAAAAGCAGCATAGATCTACTTTTATCCGTTAAAGACCTTATCCACACCTCCTTGATTCTGATATTCATAGCACAAAAGATGTCAAGCTTATGCTTGATCTCTCTTAGGTATCATAATATATGCCAGTGACCAGTAAAGTTAGCGCGTCCAAGCCATCTGCAGGGTTCCAATTCCCTCAGTACCTAATACAGAGAAGGTTATTCTTTGTATATCCAGAGCATGACAATCTTTCTGTAATTAGGGCATCTTATTACTGCTTTGTAGATATACTGAGAAAAGAAAAATATTATGAGTGCTTAATGCAATACCCCATGATCTTGCACTAAGGTAAACTTATTTTCTAATAAAAGAAAAAGTAAAAGAAAATAGATTTTAGAGGGATAAAAATGAAGGCAAATCTCAAAGCAATACATAAAGTAAACATCAGGTGAAATACAAAGGCTGGAATAATTGATTATGCCACTTGATTGCTCTCCTGAGAAAGATAAAAGAAGCAGGGACATGCTCTGTTACTCTTTGCATGTAAAAGTCAGCTTGGAAACAATACACTGACATCTTTGCCATGCAGATAACTCCAAAAAGCAGTGTGATGAATCACCTATTATCATTTAGGAAATTTCTGGGCCTACTGATTGACAGCTACAGAATATATCTTAATGGTTTTTCTTTGTGAGTCCATTTTAATGAAAAAGCAATGAAATTACATGGAAGAGAATGGGGATCAAAGGCTAAATAGAAAACGGACAAGAAAAGAAGTTAAAATATCAGAAATGCTTCACCAAACATTTCACATGAAAATAGCAGCTTGATTACTCTAGTACTAGTTAGAGGATGCAAGAAACCTGTGACTACTGTCATGTGTTTAGACACTTCACAAGAAATACTGGCAGAGTACGTGTAATACTGGATGTTTAGCACAACATTTTTCGACAGCCTCTATTAAGAGTTCCTTATCATTAGACTGTCTTAATGATCACCATTATCCTCACTGGCCCTGATCTGATCACCCTAGACCAGATAACCAAGAGCTCATTGACATCTGACCGAATGAGCACTAATTCTCAGCACACTTTTTATTTGTGTTTTACATCCACTATTACTATTATCTAGAGTCATAAGCTTTTCAGCTCCCAGAGGAGAAAATATATTTTTTCCTAGCATGTTCTGCTCTAGATTCCAAGAACATTTAGTTCCTCAGTACAAAAGAAGCAGTAGCATTTTTTAAAAATCTGCTAAAAGTTAAAAATATTTAGGCATATTAAGGAAAATTAATGTGCATTAGAAAAAGAAAGGAGGTAATCAAACATTCTGGAAAATGTTTAAATTGTTAATACTTTTTGAATTTCAATATTAATTTTAGTCACAGCATGAAGAGCTCTTCGGGTCTTAATGAAAGAGGAGTTGATGGAGAAACCTGTTTACTTTAGTGATAGTCTATCTTCTGAAAAGGAAACAAAGATAAGAACTAATATGAATAATATTATTAATTTAGAATTGATTGCAAACGACTTATATTGATAATTTAAGGTGACTTCAAAAAGTAGAGTCAGTGGCAGTATATGCAAGAACAAAATATATTTTCAAAAGATAACATAACCAGACTAAGATGTGGGTACTTGGGGAAGGCTAATAATCTGGCATGCCTTGAAAGCTGCTTTCTTTAAATATTCTTTACACATTTTTCAAGTACTTAATTGTAATGGGTATTTTGGGTGGAAAAAATGTCATTTGCAGTGCTTATCTCTCTGTCCTTGTCCTGAATTCAGGCTCAAATTCACAGGCTTCCCTGCGGCAATGGAAAAGGTTTGGTGTTAACTAGATCCACTCACTTTAGTAGGCAGTTCACCATCTATTGTTATTTGAGAATCCATCTTAGGTATCTCACTACCTGAAACCTCAAACACCTCTTTCCTTACCAACTGGGATACTCTAAGTCAAATTACGACTACCTCATTTTTTGAACCCAAGTGATATACTGCTGCTGTTTGGGTTGTCTCACTAGGCAGTCTAACTTTGCCTGCTTTGTTAATACAGCTTTGGGTTCCCAACTGAAGGAAGATGGCCCTGGTCCTCAAAAGGAATGCAGAGAAAATCCTGACTTTTGACTGACCCTAGTGAATTCCTCACTCGGGTTCCCCAAGACTTGCCTATGTTTCATAGATAAGTATGCTTGTTCTATCTAACATTCTTGTACATTTGTTTTTCACCTCCATATAATAATTAGCCAGATGCTAACAGTTCCTAAGGACCCATCCAGAAAAGTGGCCATTTGGGGTCAGCTCCTGAGGTTGAATTTAACATAGAGCTGAATTTAAATGATGACACCACCATATCCCTGAAGACAAGGTTCATTTGCAGCATTGACCTCTTCAAGTATGTGATAAAGTGAAAAGATGGTTGCATTTCTTTCCCACAAACCATAAGGCTAGGCAGTGGGGAAGGTAGTAAGCCTGGAAAAATATTCAATTATCAACTTGATTATTTCTATCACTTTTAGAGTTCAAGTGTTTTTCCAAAGCTGCTTTAGCCTGAATGAAAAATTAAAAATAGAAAGACTTTCAAGTCAGCTATTCTTAAAAAAGTGAATAACAAAACAAGCTCCACATACTCAAAGAAGAAGGATGTTTAACAAAAGAGATTATACATGATGATGGGTTGGAAGGCTCTGCCTAGGAAAACCAAACAAACAAAAAATAAAAAATTGAATGAAATCCACAAAGAGAGGAACACTAAAGAAAATCATACACTTTTAGAATGTCAATAATGGAAAACAATTGGTATAATCTCTAAAGCTAAAAGAGGAAAAAACAGATATTACTGGGTTTTTGACCAGAACAATTAGAGTCATTGAAACAATAGGTTTATTTTTTAAAATCAGGTACAGAAATTAAAGCTATTGAAATTAACCAAAGAATGAAAGAATCACTGGTGTCTTACTTTGCTTTCCCCCAAGAGCAGATCCTCAGACAAAGATTCAAGGGTAAGTGGTTCATTTGAGAGGTGAAGGGATCACCAATAGGTGAAATGGGAATGAAACAAGGAAGGAAAAGATCTACTTAACAACTATGTTATCTAGCCAGCCAGTGCTGCAGGTGACTGAAGCCTAATCCTCATGGGGACACATGGGAACAACAACAACAACAAAAAACATACCCCAGAGTCAAGCTCTCAAGGAGCAAGAAAGAGAGGTAATTGCCTACCATATCTTGTCAGTCATTGGATGAGGGCTGCTTTCAGGTGCATTCATCTCTGAACTTCCAGTGTGCCAAACAGGAGACCAAGGAGGATGCAAATGCAAGAGAAAGCCCACCAACAAAGAAATGTAGGCGCTGCCTGATGAAGTGGCAAGAGCATGAGATACTGGTGAGACATGGGGTGCATCGGCTACAGAGGTCTTTTGGGGCCTAGTGAACACATACAATAGAGACACACATGAATTAAATGCTGGAGTTTGATCTATATAACAAAAAGGTACTCACCTTGCCAGGGATATACTTTGACTCTAAATCACTGAAGACACATTCTTTAAAAAATGTTTTTAATGTCCAGTGAAATAAAAATGTATTTCTCAGAAAATATATGACGGGTTATGTTTCATGCCCTACAGCAAAAGACATGAGGTCTTCCAATAGACCAAAGGGAAAAGAATCTCCTTGACTCAAAATCCCCCATCAAAACGGGGTTAAAAAATAAAAACAAAAAAACAAAAAGCAAACGGGAAGTAAGTTACTTACTACAAAGCCCTTGAACATACAAACATATGTGAAAATGAATCAGCTTCAATTCCTGGTGGACCAGGAATCCTTGAATACAAAAGTAAATTCTTATTCCTGGAAGCCCAATGGAATGTTGACAGTCCCCAGTGCAGAAGTATTGCAGAGTCGGGACAGTGTGGAGAGGAAGTGACACCTCAACGCTGCATCTGCTGTTAGCCTCAAAACAGAACTGCTCTTACTACTTCTATCCATCTGGTATCCACATCAGGACTTCATTCATTTCAGTATGAAAAATACACACTTTGATTATGGAGACAATTATAAAAATAATTAGAAAAGAACAAGTTTCTTTAATATGGTTATATTTTTCTGAGAGAGGTTTTTGGAGGCTAATCCATATAAATACATCAAACTGAAAAATCAGATAATGTAATGAATGAAATGATTGAATTTAGGGGAATATCACATGTTGAAAATATGAAGATAGCTGACATTTTCACCAAACATTTTCACTATACTTCTTGATAATACTACTGATTTCAAACAAATTTTAAGGTCAGTAACTTTTGCATATATTCTAAGCAATCTAAGGGAAATTATCGGTGTGCTGGTTTCTTTGTATGTTTGCTTGTTTGCTCAAGAAGTTGGAAATTTTCAAATCCATTGTGCATTACCAGAACAGAATTATCATCATTCTGAAGCCAGCAAATAAGTCAGAGGGTGCTCAAAATCCACTGGTAGCCATGCTTGGTAGTCATGGGTACCAAGTTACCACATGTATTAGCTAGCTATTGCCATTTATCAAATTACCCCCAAATTTATGTGACATAAAGCAAGAATAATCAGTTTCTATCTCTCATGAGTACTTTGGATCAGCTGAGAGGTGGGGCAGCACATGATGTGTGGGGATCCGATGAAACGCTCAAAATCTAAGGACTGGGATCATGTCAGGTTTTGCATTCACTCACATCTGACAGTTGATTCTGGTTCTCAGCTGGAAGTCCAGCTGATGCTTTCAGCCAGAACAGCTGCATGCTGCCTCTCCATGTAGACTTGACTTATTCACAACATGGTAGCAAGTATCCAAGAAACAGCAAGACCCAGGCAAGAAGAGTACTGCTTTTTAAGACCTAGTGCTAGAAGTCATTCAGCATCAATTCTGCTGTTTTCTATTGGTTGAGGCAGTTACAAAGGTTTGCCTAGTTCAAAGGTAGGGAACATAGACTCCACCTCTCAATAAGAGGCCTGTTTGCCCACACTGCGAATAAAGGATATGGGATAGGATATATACTGCTGCAGCCATTTTTGGAAAATGCAATTTGCCACACCATAGAAAATGAGCAATTGATCCTATACCGGAAGGATTGGCCTTTACCCTCATAGGCAGATAGTGCTAGCCACCTACCTTTAAGAAATACTGGTTATTAATTTGGATGAGATGGAAAGCCTTCAGAAGACTTTTATCAGAATTGATCTCTTCAAAACATTTGAGGGCAAGGATATCAAGGTAACAAGACAAGTGGAAAGTAGTAATTTTAATCATTTAAATCAAGCATTCTACCATATTTCGTTCTCCAGATTATTAGAGTATTTTCAATAACATCTCATCATTCCTTTAAAATTATTATAGGGCTGAAGTAGAGAATTATTGTGTTTCATATTTGATTTACTTAAACTGAAAAGGAAACAGCATACCAAATCATACCAGAAACTTCTGGGAAGCAAGATTTCATTCCCTGAGTTCCCAATACTGACAAATGCCTTAACCACCTGCAGTATGATCTATAGTCCAATATGACAAGTTAATATCTATTTTTCCCCTTGACAGAATGCCCCCACCACATACACCTTGAAATAAAACTTTTAAGGACTTAATGAATTCATGGCCATGGCTTTTTAAATGTTTTATTTTGAAGTAATTTCAAACTTACAGGACAGTTGAAAAGAAATAATACAAACCCCATACAATAAGTTGTATGAGAATAACTGCTGGCCAAAACACAGGGACTTCCCTGATCTTTTCTGCCCGTGCCTCTTGCCTGGGGCATGCCCATGTAACCCTAGGAAATCCCCTGTTTACATGGTTTGAAATGTCCCCTCTTCCCTAGGAAACAGTTTCCTCAAGATTCAGGGCAAAGTATGTCCCACAGTCATCAATCCTTTGCCCTAGGAAACCATGAGGTGACTACTTTCCCTCAGTGTTCCATAGCTCTGAGCTGCCTTCTACATGCAGGGCAAGTTCTGGGACAGCAAGTCCTTCAGGCCACCACCAAACAGATTGGGTTAGGCAAGCATGCTCCCAGTGTGTGCACGGAGGTTACTCTGCTCCCTCTGGAACTGGGACCAGGGATCCACACTTGGAGCATAGGCCAACTCCTGCACCAAGCTGGTGAGGGTTGGGAGAAGGGCCAGCCAGGGTGCCCAGAGATCCCACCATATTTAAGTGGCCTTTTTATTGCTTTGGAACTTGCCCTCTTACTGCAGTCCTTCAACTGTTTTCTGGAGAGTTTCAAAAGATGTTTCTTTCAGTTATTTCCGGTTGCTTAAGCTTCTGTCAGGGGGATGGCAACCTGAAATATTTTGCTCTGCCATCTTGATCTTGTCAGGGCTCAACTTTGAGTGGTGGTTACTTTTTTTTTCCGGTCAAGATTTTGACTATTGAATGAGTTAAATGGTGTTGGATCAGATAGGGTAGTAAATTCCTAATTTGGAATTTATTTTATGATTTTCATTAGTTGTAGATGATACTAAACATGCTTGTTTTATTTTTCTAATTTCCTTCTTTAATATTTTTAAATGATAAAGTCTCTCTAAAATATAATCAATTTAAATGGAAGATGGTTGCACTTTGAAGACAATAAAATACTGAATGCTGGTTGTTTTAAAATCATAATGTAAACCTTGGAAAACAAGGTAAATGTTAACATTCATGGAAAAGGAAATAGTTAACCAAATTTTTAATAGGTAAGAAAATGGAGGACAGTCAGTACATTCATTAAAAATGTATTAGAACTAAATTGGATACAAATAAATTATATCTGTGACAGACCCAGAAAAAAATGTTACAGATAAAATGGGCAGTATTTAATTTTTTCCAGATTTTTCACTCATAACCTCATTTCTGAAACTACATCCAGATTATTTCCAATGGCTTCTAATTTGCTAAGGAAGATTGTCCCCAACCTCTTCTTGAATCAAAGTTGTTTTTGGATGTTTCATGGTGTTTCTCAAACCTTCAGTCATCCAGCTTGAAACTGCCAATACTCTGTAAAGGCCAGTGTTCATGGTAAATATGGATGTCCACAGACCATGACCACCAAGTTCAGATTCCTTTTCTTCCTTCCTTTCATTTTATTGCATTTATCAAAACATGCTGTAACAGTTTGGAGCTGTATGCACCTCAAAAAAACATATCCTTAAACTTAATTCATTCCTGTAGGTGTTAACCTATTGTAAGTAGGGCCTTTTGATGAGGCTCCATGAGTTAAGATGTGGCCCACCTCAATTAGGATGGGCCTTAATCCTTTTATTGGAGCCCTTTTTAAGATAATGAAATTCAGACACAGAGAAAACAGAAAACCACAGGGAGCAAGAAGCTGAATATCAGCGGAAACCAGAGAAGAAGGGGGAGGCCAGCAGAGGCTGCCATGTGCTTTGCCATGTGACAGAGGTGCCAAGGACCAAGGATTACCAGCAACCATCTCCAGAATGCCAGTCTTCAGGAAGAAAGCAATGCCCTGATGACTCCTCAATTGGGACTTTCCCTTAGCCTCAAAATTATGAGTTAATAAATTCCCATTGTTTAAGCTGAGCTATTTGGTATTTGCTTGGGTAGCTAAGAAAACTAAAACACATGCTCAAACTGTTTCTGTGAACTCCCAAAGGTGATAATTAAAAGATTTCTGTTTCCTCCTGCTTTTTCTTACTTTAAAATTGAGCCTTAGCCTAACATTCAGAGCATGGGCCTCTGTGTTAGTCAGTATAAATATTAGGCTGCTTTAAGAAAAAGAACCAAAAATACAGTGTTCATAAGTCTGGGTAGGTGATCCTGTGCAGACCTAGCAAATCAGTGATCCAAGTAGGCTGCCATTGCTC
Organism: Cabassous unicinctus; assembly: GCA_029593785.1. Lineage (NCBI taxonomy): Eukaryota > Metazoa > Chordata > Mammalia > Cingulata > Chlamyphoridae > Cabassous > Cabassous unicinctus. The sequence continues at coordinate 1,789 of JAQZBX010069491.1, read as the reverse complement.
TCTCTACCATATCATATTCAGACAGTTTCAAAGAAGAAAGAAAAGAGGATAGCACTCTCTTTCCCTTTATGGTCATGGCCCAGAAGTTGTGCCACCATTTCCACTTAATGAATCCTAGTAGCATGGTCTCACCATGCAGTAAAGAAAGCTGACATATGGCTAGGTATATGAAGCTTCCATTAGTATTGAGAAAGGGACAACAGATACTAGGGACAAGCAGTAGTCTGCCACAATATTAGAGTCAGATACATTTGAGCTTTTGTCCCAGTTCTATAATTCATTGTCCATTAGACCTTGTGCAAATTATCCTAGAAGCTTTCAGTACCTTCATCTCATCTGATCTACCTCAAAGATATATTGAGAAGATTGCATGTAAAAATGAATGTAAAGTGTTTAGCCCTGTGTTTAGAACATAATATTGAATCAGTAATTGAGAGCTAAGCTAGTAGAGATAGAGAAAGAGTAGTAACAAAGGAATGTAATATTGGAGATTCCAAGTAGGACTGGATTGATCCTCACGAAATGCCATGGGCAGGAATTATGGTTAGGAGTCTAGGACAGAGAAGTAAAGGCAGGTGGAAAAGTTCTTGGTTATTTAGAATATAAGTGAATATACCAAGAACATAAAAACTGAGAGTCAGAGAAGGTAACTCAGTGTTGAACTATAGCCCTAATTTCTTCATTGATTTCTTTTTCTTCTAGTCATTTGTAACCAGTTATCAGAGGTCAATATTTTTTCCACTTATGTATATTAAATATAATGCTCTGCATTAATCATTATTTTCTTATACTGATTGAAGGTGGTAAGCGCTAGCCGAATTCAGCAAGTTCAGAGAAGAGTGAAAACTTGGGCCAGTATTCTCTTCTCTCAGCTACTAACGTCCATTGAAATCTGACTGACCTAAATCCTCACCAAAAATGAAATTAAAGCAATGTAGAGAAATACATCATACATTCAGGTTTGGTAGCAAAATGGAGTTTTCTCTAGGATTCTTAGCAGATCGTACAGAGAAACTCCCAGGAGAAAGGTGCAGGTCAAGTAGGTAAGACTCTCCCTACCCCTTTCAAGCAGAACAACTCTGCTTTTGGAGACTAGTATTGTCCTTTGTTTTTGTGAGTTAACGCTTTTATTCTCTTTTTAGAAAATAACATGAAATATTTCCTGTTACAAGATTCAGGTTCTGAGTGCTAAACAGATTAATATCAATTATTTCTTAGACCTATACTTGCAAACAATTTATCTGCAATAAATACAAAGGATAATTTCCTCTACAGAAGAATTTTCATGTTCCACTGACTCATTCATCTTTCCCACATTTGTCCACTTACTCCTTTGTTATACCTAGTCTACTTAACACAGTACCTGGCATGTAAGGATCTTATTACTTGTAATTGAACAATTAAATATAGGAAGAATGAATAGTTACTTTCATCTACTGGAGAAACCACTATGAGAGGAATTGCATTAAGGATCATGCCATTACTAAAATGTTATAGCATTCCAGAGTGGGAAGAACTCTGGGCTTGAAATAAAATTTTTAAAAATCTTGGTTAAATTTTTCATGTTTAAGACTAAACGAGGAAGCGGGTGTGGCTCAATTGATAGAGCTCCCGTTTACCATATGGGAGGCCCCGGGTTCACTTCCCGGGGCCTCCTTGTGAGGGCAGGCCAGCCCACACAGCGCGGTGGGCTGATGCAGTGGGACCTCACAGCAAGGGGGAGATAAGCAGACACGGAGAAAACACACAGCGAATGGACACAGCAAGCACAAGCAGCAAGGGGGGGGAT
>JAQZBX010069490.1:0-15578 GCA_029593785.1 Cabassous unicinctus | reverse complement strand
TATCCTGAGACTTTACTGAACTCCCTTATAAGTTCTAGAAGCTTTGTTGTACATTTCTCAGGGTTTTCTATGTATAGGATCATGTTGTCTGCAAATATTGACATTTTTACTTCTTTCTTTCCAATTTGGATGACTTTTATATCCTTTTCTTGCCTCAGTGCTTGAGCAAGTATTTCTAAGACAATGTCAGATAGGAACACTGATAGTAGGCATCCTTGTCTTGTTCTTAATCTTAAAAGAAAGCTTTTAGGATTTCACCATTGAGGATGATGTTAGCTGTGGATTTTTCATATATATCCTTTATCATGTTCAGAAAGTTTTCTTCTCTTCCTATCTTTTGCAGCATTTTTATCACGAAAGTTTGCTGTATTTTGTCAAATGCTATTTCTGCATCTATAGAGATGATCATATGTTGTTTTTTCTTTCAATTTGTTTATGTGGTTTATTACATTAATAGATTTTCTTATGTTGTACCATCCTTGTATACCCTTGTGAAAACCACTTTGACATGGTGTATAATTAATTTGATATGTTGTTGAATGCAATTAGCAAGTATTTTGTTGAGGATTTAAGCATCTTGATTCATTAGAGAGATTGGTCTGTACTTTCCTCTCTTGTGGCATCTCTGGCTTTGGTATTAGGGTAATGATGGCATCATAGAATAAGTTAGGCAATGTTCCTTGTGCTTCTATTTTTTTGAAGATCTGAAGCAGGATTGGTGTTAATTATTTCCTGAAAGCTTGGTAAAATTCACTTGTGAAGCCATCTGATCCTTGACTCTTCTTAGTTGGCAGGTTTTTGATGACTGAGTCTATCTCTTAACTTGTAATTGGACTGTTGAGTTCATCAATTTCTTCTTTCATCAATGTAGGCTGCTTGTGAGTTTCTAGGAATTTGTCCATTTTTTCTAAATTATCATTCTTGTTGTCATATAATTTTCAAATATCCTCTTATGATACTCTTTATTTCTGTGGGGCCAGTGGTGATATCACTTCCTCATTTCTTATTTTGTGTATTTGCATCTGCTTTCCTTTTTTCTTTGTTAGTCTTGCTAAGGGTTTGTCAGTTTTATTCATCTTCTTGAAGAACCAGCTTTTGGCTTTCTTTATTTTTTCTAGTGCTTTCTTATTTTCTATTTCATTTAGTTCTGCTCTGATCTCTTTTATTTCCTTATTTCTACTTCCTTTGGGGTTAGTTTGTTGTTCTTTTTCCAATTCCTCTATGTATGTAGTTAGGTCTTAAATTTTAGCTCTTTCTTCTTTTTTAATATATTTATTTAGGGCTATGAATATCCATCTCAGTACAGCTTTTGCTGCATCCCATATGTTTTGCTATGCTGTGTTGTCATTTCAAGGTAGTTACTGATTTCTTTTGAGATTTCCTCCTGGACCCACTGTTTGTTTAAGAATGTATTGTTAACTTCGTTGTCTTTGTGTCTAATCTGGTGTTTTGGCCTTTACTAATTTCAAATTGCATTCCATTGTGTTCCAAGAAGTTACTTTGTATAATCTCAATCTTTCTGAATTCATTGAGATTTTTTCTGTGGCCTAGCATATGGTCTACCTTGGAGTATGATCTATGTGCACTTGAGAAGAATATGTTTCCTATTGTATTTGAGTATAGTGTTCTGTATATGTCTGTTAGGTCCAGATCCTATAATGTGTTAATCAAAGTCTTTGTTTCTTTACTGTTTCTTTTTCAAGATGTTCTGTCCAATGGTGATAATGGTGTATTAAATTCCCCCATTATAATTTTAGAAGTATCTATTTCTCCACTTAGTTTTTCTATTGTTCACCTCATGTATTTTGAGGTGCCCCTGTTAGGAGTGTAAATATTTGTGATTGTTCTTTCTTCTTGGAAGATTACCCCTTTCTCTAAAATATATTGTCCATTTTTGTCTCTTACAATTGTTTTCCATTTAAAGTCTATTTGTTCAATATTAGTATACCTACTCTCTCCCTATTTTGGTTGTTGTTTGCTTGTAAAATTGTTTTCCAGCCATTCACTTTAAGCCTCTTGAATCCCTGGGTCTAAGGTTTGTTTCTTGTAGACAACTTATAGATGGGTCATATTTCCTAATCCGTTCTGTCAATATGTGTCTCTTGACAGGTGAGTTTAATCCATTAACATTCAGTGTTGTTACTCTCAAGGAATTACTTACATTAGTCATATTTTCTTTGGGTTTATGTATGTCATATCTTGTTTTTATTTCTCTTTTTGTTGTTTTTGTTGTTCTTACACTCTCCTCCAGCTCTCTCTCTCCTGTTTTCACCTTTCAACCTGCAGAACTATCTTTAGTATTTCTTGAAGTGCCAGTTCCTTATTGGCATACTCTCTTAATTTCTGTTTATCTGTGAATATTTTGAACTCTCCATCATTTTTGAATGCTAGCTTTGCTGGGTAGAGATTTCTTGGCTGGAAGGTTTTTCTTTTTCTACCTTAACTATGTCATACCTCTGCCTTCTTGCTTCCAAGGTTTCAGATGAGAAATCAGCACTTAATCTTATTGAGCTTCCCTTGTATGTGATGGTTCTCTTTTCTCTTGCTGCTTTCAGTGTTTTCTCTTTGTCTTGAACTTTGGAAAATTTGATGAGTATATGTCTTGGGGTAGACCTCTTGGGATTTATGTGTTTTGTGTGCCCTGTGCTTCCTGGACTTTTACATCCATCTCCCTCAATAGGGTTGGGAAATTTTCAGCCATTATTTCCTCCAACACTCCTTCTGTCCTTTTCCCTTCTCTTCTCCCTCTGCAATTCTTATAATGCATATGTTGTGCAGTTTGTGTTGTCATTCAAATCCCTAATTCTCTGCTTTTTTTCTATGTTTTTATCTATCTGTTCTAATGTCTGTTTGATTTCAGATGTACTATCTTTCACATCACTAATTCTTTCCTTCTTTTTACATTTCTTGGATTTTGCCATTCATCACCATAATATCTGTTATCTATTTATATATATTTACAGTTTCTTCAGTATGTTCTCCCAGTTTCTTCTTAATATTCTTAATCTCTTCTTTCATTTCATTAAGTTAGTCCATGATATTTGTTTGGACAGCTTTGATTAGTTGTTCAGTGTTCTGCATCTTTCCTGGGTTTTATTTTGTTCATTTGACTGAGCCACTTCTTCCTGTTTCTTAGTATGTTTTTTAATTTTTTGTTGACCTCAGGTCATCCTTTTATCTTGATGGGTTTATTCAGTTGATTAACCTCTCTCTTTCCTCTATGATTTTATTTAATTGTTGTTTTTTCTCATGTAAGTTTTCTCTTTGACACTTTGTTCTTCTTATTCTAAGTCATTGCTGTTGTCTATGTTCTCTTAGAGGAGAAAAATAAAGTGAGAGAAAGTGAAAGAGGTAAGGAAAATAAAAGGATAATAGTAAAAATAGTAGTAATTGTTAGAAGAGGAACCATTTAAGACCTTGGAAAATGAATATTTAACTCATGACTCATGTAAGCAGTGTAGAGTAAAAGATATAGAAAAGTGGGGTACCAGCAATGAAATGGGAAAGCAAATAGAGAAAAATATATAGACTAAATTAAAAGGCCAATATGATGAAGAGAGAGGGAAAGAGAAAAGAAAAGACAAAAAGGAAAAAAGTTAATAAAAGAAAGAGAATAGGGTAGATGAGGTAGAAATAAAAACCAGAAAAATTGGGGACTGAACAAAGAGAGATGGAATGTAAGCACAACAACCAAAAGCAAAATATAGACTGATGAAGGAAGGAAAAGAACATTGGTATACAAAATCGGTATATACAGAAAAGGGGAAATCAAAGAAGAGGATGCACAGTAACCATGAATGAAAGCAGCAGCATCTTGAGAAATTTAACTCTTCCTCCGACTCCCTCCATCGATGCCCTGTGGACTTCTACACTGTGCATTCCCAAAACAGCTCACTTAGGCAGGATCATGCACCCACTCAGCTGTTTTTTTGTGAAAGAGATCTGCCTATGTTCCTTTGAAAGAAAAAAAAAATGGGACCAGATAATAGAAAACAGATAGAAGACAAAAAAATAATAGTAATGGTGTTAATAAAAGGCAGGAGAGCATATGTACAAGACCTAGGAAATTGACAAATTAACACGAGGAAGACTCACAGAGGAATAAGATTAGAAAAAGTGGAATTGAAACAATGAAACAAGAAACAGAATAGAGAAATAAATTTGTAGAATGAATTAAAATGCTGGAATGGTGAGAAGAGAGGAAAAGAAAACAAAGAAGAGAGAAGGAAAAAAGTAAAGAGTATTACAGAGAAAAAGGGAGAGAGGGATAAATACAAACAAGAAAAATTGGAGACCAAGTAAAGGAGTTGGAATGAAAGAACAACTATGGAAAACAAAAGGTATAAAAATGAATGACTGAAAAGAAGTAGCATAGGTAGAATAGAGCAGTAACCAAAAGAGTAAAAGAAAGAAAAAGCAAAAGTAAACAAGCAGAGAAAGAAAGGGAAGGCATAAAAAACAAGCAAGAAAAAAAAAGACAGCAGCAACTTGTTGTTGTTTTTTTTTAAAGGAGATAGAGGAAAGAAATTATAATAAACACAGAAAAACAGCCTTACTTCTTAGACCCCTAAGGATCCTCTCAGGCTGCTGGTGTTCCTCAGTCATTTACCCTGCAACCTGCCCTCTGCAGGTTTTGAACTGAGTTTTAGTGAGTAAAGTAAGGGAAATAAAAGAAAATGAACTTTTTTTTTTTAAAAAAGTAAGAGATCCAATTAAAATCTAAGCAAAGAAAATGTCTATATGTTCTCTGTCATGAAGTTTCATTTGGTTACCTGGTAACCTTGTGGATCTCTCCTCAAGGAACAGCCAGGAATCAAACCAAGGACCTTATATGTGCTACGCAGGAATTCCCCCACTGAGCTATTCTGCCTGCTCTTGCTAGTTAGCCTTTCAGAACTCTATCAGCCCCTTTTCCTTAGGGGAGGTTAACTCCCCTACATTCAGCTGGAGTGGTGCTGATCTCTGCCTGTCTCTGCCTCCTCTCTGATGTAATTTCTCTCTTTACCTAGGTGGCTGGGTGTGACCACCAGCCTGTGATGATCCCTCTCACGTCTCTGTTGAATCTGTGTCCCTTCTGATATTCAAGGGAGGCCCAGCTGGCTAAACTCGTTGCAAAAAAAATTGCTCTCCACTCTTCCCAACCCATCTTCCACCAAGGACTCTGCCTTCACACACCCGTTTTGAGCAGGGAGCTGGGTCTCCACCTAATCTGTCTGCCTTGAGGACTGGATGTGTGTGCCCTTTCCAGTCACTGAGGTACACAACCCCCGATTATTCCTGGCTTCTCTATCTGTCCAGTACCCTCCTAGATGACTCAGAGCACTTCCCATGGAGGTAGATGTCTGCTCTACTCTCAGCTAGATACAATTTGCCAGGAGTTTTACCCTCACTTAATATCTTGGGGGTGGTGGAGAGGAGCCTTTCCCGGCAGCCAGGGATTTAATAACTCAGGATTACTTGTTTTGGCTTCTGGGAGTTGGTAACCAGTGTTCTTGTATGCTGTGACCCAAAGCAGGTCCCCACGGCAGCCTCTGGCTTTTTTTTAAATTTTATTGTTTTATTGATAGCTAAGATTTATATGTCTAACTCTTCGGCCATGTTCCCACAATCCCTCCTCATCTGGATTTGAACCCAGCTGTTTATGAGTATGGTGTCCATGTTTTTAATCATTTCATAGCTTTGTCTCCTCTGCTTTGACCTTTGGCTGAACTTATCACTACTGGATAATATATTTCCTAATATTAATTTTTAATAAATGATTGCTGATTAGCCCAATGAATTTATTGGGTTTGTTTTATTTTCTGATTTTCTGGGTGACAGCTTGTAGGTATATATGGGGTTCATGATTCAGATACATTTTATTAATGCCTAAAACACTGGGAATATAATAGATATGATTGTTTTAATGCAAGCATACAAACATTAACATAGATTTGTATATTGGCTAGTTTTATTAAACATTGTAACTTATTTTGCTAATTCTAAGTGGCATTCATAAAAATCAGGTTATTAATAATTCTCACATTAAACCCCACTATTCTTTTATTCATCTATTTTTAAAAAACATAATTGTATAAGGTATATAGCTGATATGATTCTGTGAAAGATTCAAGTGAAGGCACAAGCATCCTTCAAATTGGGGTCTACCTATGGAAAATGAAATCAAAAGTTGAAGTAATTATGTGGATAACTCACGGAAAAGCTTTCTGTGAGTATGGCAGATGTCCTTCAAAGACAAGGGTGAGTTCAAAGTCTTCACTGACAAATACTGAAATAATATATTACCTAAAAAAAACAGATTTGTAAGACATACTAAAGGGGGTGCTGCAGCCAGAAAGGAAAAAGCAAGGGTGAGAGATTTGAAGTAGCGTTTAGAAATGAAGATTTTTAGGAAGAGTAAACTAAAGGATAAGAAGACAGACAATAGTATGGTATGACAACAGAAAACCAAAGGACAAAATGGATGAATCAAGTAATGCCTTTGAAGTAATAGCACTGAGTGCTAATGGGTTGAACTCCCCAATCAAAAGACATAGACAGATAGAATGGATTAAAAAATAGGAGCCATCTATATATTGTCTACAAAAGACCAACCTCAGACATAAGGATACAACCAGGTTAAAAACAAAAGGTTGGAAATAGGTAACCATGCAAATAGTAACCAAAAAAGAGCTGGAATAGACCAGATAAGAATGAAATAATAATATTATAGTATATGAACAATAATTATTCAGTGCAAATAGCAAATTGTTCCTGTGATCAGGATTCTGTAAGTTTCTTCATACAAAATAAACACTAACTTGTATTTGAAGAGGACTGCAGAAGAGATATTTATTGGGTACCTAAAATAGAGATATTTTTTGGGTACCTAAAATACAGAGTTTTTTTGGGGGGGTACCTAAAAATATAATTTCTATTATGTTAGAATTATTATTTACATTTATAAATGTTTGTTGCTGTACTATATTTCTTGTAATTGATATATTAAACCTAACCTGGCCTTGCACTCTCTTTTAAACTTTGTAATTTCTTTCAATCTACTTTTCTATTTATTTTACAATTTTACAATAAAGGTCTTTTTAACTGCTGAATAAAGCTATTGATTATACACTTTGGATAGATTATATGATATGTGAATATATTTTAAAAACCTGCTTAATAAATAAATAAATACTTGTGTAAGAATAGGCAGAAATAGCAGCTATGTACAGCAGGGGAATCAGAGAGATTGAGAGGGGAGGAATTTTCTTGTTTGTTTATTACTATTACTATTGAAACACTGAAAATGCTTTAATAATGATTGAAGTTATGAATGCACAACTATGTGATTACACCAAATACCATTGATTGTACACTTTGGATAAACTGTATGTTTTATTAATATGTATCAATGAAATAGATTTGTTTAAAAAAAATAGGGTAGGTTGAGGGAAAAATACACCAAATATAAGATATGGACTATAGTTAGTAAAATTTTGATGATGCTCTTTTATAGCTTGTAACAAATGTATCACAAAAATGCAAGATGGTGGTGGACGGGTGATGTATGGGACCCCAGTATGATGTTATGCATGTTTATTTTGTAAGTTCACAACTTTTATTGTTTATGTATTTTCATGTATGAATGATATACTTCAATTTAAAAAACTATCCTATAAAAATAAATAAATAAAATGAGAGAATAATAGCTATAATTTATAAGGGCCCTTTATAATAAGGAATGTTTTCACAGTTTCTAATTTGACTGTCATCATAATTTTGTAAGATGAACAGGCAAGCTATATATGAACATCTCTACTTTGCAAAAAAGTCATATAAATTAGATGCATATACCTTGGGCAACTGTGCTTGATCAGTTTGGGTCACATTATTGAAACAATAGGCAAACAAAGTCTTAAGACTCTGACTTATATTCATCATTTTCTTCCTACTCCTTACCCATGTAGTTGTTGCCAATTTGTATATGTAAGTAATGGGGCTTTTACTTTGTGATTTTAAATCATTTCCTGTCTCATTCACCTAGGGCCCTTGTTCATAAGTTCATACATGAATAAGGGAATGAGGAGACTTTAACCTTTAGATGTGGGTGGAGACTGTAGAAAATAAACATTCCCACACATTTCCTTTTGGACCAGTGGAAAGGACTTGGTGTGGGAGCAAAAAGTTCCATGTTAAAACCACAGATCCACCATCATTATTATTTGCTTATCTTTAACTTCTCAAAATATGAGTTTCTTACCAGTAAAAATGGGGATAATATGATCTAACATGGACAGATTCCTAAGCATAGGCACTGAACAATTTCTTTTCTTGCATTATTTGTCATCACGAGAACATTGTGAGGGAGTTAATATTAGTTTTCTAAGCTCTAGTTCTCATTTTAAAATGATGGATGAAAACAAAAGCAACACAACACTTAGGACATACTTGTTATGTATAAGCTTAGAGCTAGGCACTTTCCCATAAGTCTTTCCATATTATAAGCAATTTTATTAGTCTGCTTAAGGGGTACAGATACAAAGTACCAGAAATCTGTTGGCTTTATAAAGGTTATTTATTTGGGATAAAGGCTTACAGTCCAAAGGCCATGGAAAGTCCAACTCAAGGTAACATAACAAGTACTCTCTCACCACAGTCGGCTGCCATGTGTTGAAGCAAGATGACAGATGATCTCTGCCTGGTCCCTCAGGGCTTCTTATATCAATCTCTGGCATAGGGCTCATTTATTTCTGGGCCTTCTTAGCTGCTCAGTGGCTCTGTTCTATTCAGCTGCAAGCTATAAGGTGAAAGGCTCATCTCTCCCCAGGGCTCCAGGATCAAACATGACAGATATCTCTCTCTCTTCTGGTCTGTCTTCTTGTGTGAGTGCCCATTTATATAAGCTCACCAAGGGTACAGACACTTAAACTGAGTCATATTCTACTGATTATGGTTGAATCATAACCCTAATTTTAACAAGTAATTTAATCAAAGACATCTCAGATGAATCTAATACAATCAAAGGGTATCACACCCACAAGTGTAGATTAGTTTGCAAAACTAATCTTTCTATTTTTGGAATTCATGTATAATCTCAGACTGCCGCAGGGATAAATCATTTCATCTTAAAGTTCCAATAGAGTTCAGAATTTTAAAGAAATGTTTGAAATAGTAAGCATGGTTTCCAAGTGCCTCTTAAACTGTGTGTTATTTCTTTTTATTTGTAGATAATGTTTCCTGATCAGCAATTAAAATATTGGCCATGAAATTCACTCCTGCTCCCCTTCCATGCCAACAGCAGACATCATTAAGTTGTAAAACTCCCTTCCTTGAAGCTTAGATGTGACTTCAGAATTCTTTTCACCAATTTTCTCCAAGAAGCGTCTCCTAAATGAACATAGTGGCACTTAAGACAAAAACTATTTGTTACCCAACCAAATGTGGTTCCTTCTTTTCCCCCACACTGAAAAACTAGCTATTTTTAAATTAATTTATCTCCATCTCAACTCTTCCTGTCTTCCCATTATTACCTTCAACTAATTTTGTGTTCTAAGTGACAAAAGAAAAACTTAAAATAAGTTTGGATATGGATGCACCAATCTGTTTATGACTATGATCATACCATAAACTCTTCTGGAACGAATATCTCTTTTTCCTAAGAGCAGATACTACAATGTCACTGTGATAGCTTTCAACTTTTCCACTGAATCATGTTAAATTAAAGCTTCCATAACTGAGTTCATCCTTCTGAGTTTTTCACAGAATGCAAATGTTCAGAAAATAGTATTTGTTGTATGTGTTTTTGTGTGTGTATGCTATATTGCAAATGCTGAAGGCAACTTGTTGATTGTGGTGACCATTGCCAGCATCCTGGCACTTCTGGAGTACCCCATGTACTTCTTTTTTACTTTTCTGTCCTTCCTGAATGCATGTTTCTACTCTGTCATCACTCCAAAGTTACTTCTGGACTTCTCCTATGAGAGGCAAACCATCTCCTTCCATGGCTGCATGACCCTCTTTGCTGAACACTTCTTTGCTGAGGTGGAGGTGATTGTCTTCACAGCCAGGCCTATGACCAATATGCTGTCATTTGCAAGCCCTTTCTCTACCCTTCTATCATGAACTGAAAGCTTTGAGGCATTCTAATTGTGGTAGCCTGAATTCTGAATTTGTGGTACAAATTCTCTTTACTTTCCAGCTACTTTCTGTCCCCCCAATGTCTTTGATCACTTCACGTGCCATTTGTACCCATTGTTGTACATTGCCTGCATTGACACTAACATCCTTGGGCTTTTGGTATTTCAAATAAATTCTATATACTATTTAATTTTCGCATCTATTCTAAAAATTAAAATAGTAAATAATACAATTGTTCATTTTCCATTCTTCTTTTTACTCCCCTTTCAACATTCCTTCTCCCATCTCCTGCCCCCCAAAAATATATTGTTCTCAGTGATCTGATTTTCATTCTGAAGTTATTTTTGATATCAATAATTAGCAACTTCATCTTAGTGATAAACAGTTTTAGTGGTCAGCATTTGAAGTAGGCTCTAATTTATCCTAAGATTGCGTGTGAGGAAAAGACACATCAAAACCCAAAATAGTTCAAACCTCAGTTATCATCTGTTTTGAATTTTAAGGTTCCCATGATTGAATGATCACACTTAACAGTTTCAAGAAAACACTGATAGTGCTTTGACAGAAACCGGAGTCCAGTATAACCAGTCATTCAATGTACCATGAATATTTAATGAACTCTCATGATCAGCTCACCTCAGAGCTTGAAGGAACCTCAAGAGATCATTGACCCAGCTTCTTGCCTTTGGGCAGTTCAATGAAATCCTAGAAAATCACTCTCTACAAAATTTTACCAACTTAACTGAGAAGCTTGATCTTTGCCTCAGAGCTGGGAATTGGTTTAAAGACTCACAATTAGAAAGTGTGATGTTGGATCTCTGTCATTGGCTTTCTTATTTCCCAGGCCAAGGGAGCTTATGGCAATACTGCACTCTATTTTTAAGGAAAAACACTTGAAACTTGTCATTCAGATATTTGGATTCTAAGCTCACTTGTGTTACTAATTAGTTGGTTGTGCTTCGTGAGCTATTTTCTTCTCTTGGCCTCAATTCCACATTTTCAGGAGGATAAGAACATATAAATATTTTTTTCATCACTTTATCTGAGCCAGGTAGCCTCATTTTATAAATATATTTTATTTTTTCTTAGTCTTTACAGAGGTTTTATAAAGCCAAGCCTTCTTATTCCCATTTAATTGGTATGAAACTGAGGCTCAGAAACTTTATGTGACTTGCCATAAACCTTCTTCAAGATTCTTTGAGTCCATTTTTAACAAGAAGGTCAGGTGATGGACAATGATTTTTTCCAAGAAGTTTCTCTTGGACATTTAGGATTATTGGTTGACACTAGGCCCTTCAGTAAATTTGCAAAGCATGGTACATTCTATTCATGTCATTATCTCCTTTCCATTTCTATCTCCCACCTCTCTTCCCCACCCCGACCCTGAACTTCTACTTCATCATTGCATGTACCAAGCAGTTAGTGGCATACCAAACTGGAAATGTGTTCTAGGTAGTAATTTTGTCTCCTAGGTAGGAAAGTAATTTGTAATTTAATCTCTCCCAACTTTAATGGCTTTCAACCACATTACAGGCAAAACTCAAACTTTATTCTCTAACAATGGAAGAATATATACCCTCAGAAAAATCTTTAAAAACTAAAAGAAATTCAAAAGACTAGCATTCAATAACTCTTTTACTTTACCTTTCTCATTTCTCTCCTTTCTACATTGATATAAAACTATATATGGGATTAGAATTGGGAGAATTTAATATTAATAATGTTAAATAAAAATTATTAGTTACATTTTACAAAGAAGAAAATTGCAAGTTAAAGTGATTAAGGAACGGACTTAAACTCATACACAGGTCAGTGGTGGAGCCAGTACTCAAGTCTACCACATATATTTCAACTATATGCATGTTTAACTGGCTTAAAGACTTTCATGCCTCTCTTAGAGACTTGCTTAAGCAAATAATGAGAAGGGAATGAAGTTTCCTCACCTGCATTTGCCAGTGAGTTGCAGTTTCACTAACTGTCCTAAAGGATTGCTTTGTCACTCAGACACTCTGAGTTGCTCATTGGAAAATCCTTTGGGATGGCATATGGAGAAATGGTGTCATTGTACTTAAAAACTTGCCTTCAGCATTGTAAGCTTTTGTGATTACTCTAAATATTCAATATAGCAAAAAAAAAAATGCAAACAAGTTATGCTTTTACAAAAGAGAACCTGTGGGAATAGAGTTTGTTTCAGAGGTGTTTCTCTCTCAGAGCACAGGAGTAGTTATTTCCTTAAAGAAGTTTTCAGAATCTATACCATACACCCTGTTGTTTTGTCTAACTCATTTCTCCTGAGGAGGAAACATGTGAAGTTGGCAACAAGCAGGATCCCCTCTCTCCGTAAACTCCTCACTCCACATAAGCTCTTGTGATAGAAAATATCACTAAATTGTAATGAAGCATAGTTTGCATGTTTTATCCAGACTTCATGATTCTCCTTTTAAGTAAATTAAAGTTGGAGATATGAAAAATATAGTTATTGGAAAACATCTATTTGCTCTTGAGGTAAAATTTTCAATCTATCTGAAATATGGTTTTCATGGTGCCTCCTCAAGACTGATTTGATGGACTCTATAATGAGTCTGTCTCCTCAGAAAAGATGATGCTCCTGGAAGATTTCAAAATGGAGGGTTACAGTTGTCCATAATTCCCAAGACTTCCCTGGCCTCAGAGTAAAACTACACTGTTTCTTATAAGCCTTTCTGCTCACAAGAGATTATAAACAATACCATGGTGCTGAGGCCAGCCTGGTAGTTTCTGTTCTTGGGAGTCCCCTCATTGGAAGAGTTTAAGGCTAGTAATGATATTTCAGGGACAGGCTACAAAATATGGCCACACTTTTACACACTTGCTTAGAGTTTTAAAGACCCATGGTGACCCTGGCTCATATCTCACAACTGCACCCCCTCTCTGATTTGGGAGAAAGTGATAATGCTGGAGAACAGGGAGAAAGAAGCTGAAATCTGTGATGAAAGTTTGGTCAAATTACCCTTGTAAACAGTTTCTTTTCATCTTTCTTCTGCTTACTATCATTCCACTCTCTCCTTCTCTGACTTCATTTAGTTTCTGCCCTTATTCTCTTTAATATCATTTATGATGTACCCAGTTTTCCACTTTATTAATTGTCAAGAAATAAAATTTACAAAACTTGATTTTGGGAACAGGACAGAATATGAAGCATCCTTCTCAGCTGCCTCATGAATTCTCTTTTCTAAGGTGCAATTCACATGGATGCTTGGAATTTGTAGCTTTATATGACATGTAGTGTGGATTTCAAAGGGAGCAGCTAACTAGTAACATTTTGTCTTAGTGTTTGCACAACTTTACTCAACAAAACTGTAACAAATGTCAAACTTTGTATGTAAGTGAACAAGACAAATGATCACATTTTACAAGAAAAATGTGCAGGTCAAATAAAGCAAGAAAGAGAGAAAATATTGATTATAAGGTAATAGTCAAGAAAAATATATAATTTAGAACCATCTTATTCAATTCAGCATATTTAATAAAGCTCATAGTTATATACTTGCATAGAGAATGGAGGTAGATGTTCATTTTCTAGGAAAAAAAAGGAGAAGACTTGGCAGAACTTTAAAATTCTGAGAACAGATTAATTAATTTGGACTGGTTAAAATTCAGACAAGTAGAAAGGGCAATTAAAGATGTTAAAGAATAAAAAGAATATCCTCCATACTGGGATGCCCACTGAAATCAAAGTTGTAGGATAATCGAAGCATTAGGAAATAGTGACTGGATTAAATGATAAAATTATGAGGTGGTATTGTTCTCAGACAAATCATATGCATTGCTAGTTTTGATTTCCTATCTTCATATCCATAAATTTTATCTTTGCTTATTAAAACAATAGAATTGGATGACCTGGCTTTTGTGGCTGTCCATTTTCTGTCCACAAATTTATCTTTATCACTTTAAAAAAAATTTAACAACATAAACAATAAGTGTATAGTAATAGTTGTAAATTTATCAAATAAACATACATAACATCATGCAGGGCTCTCATACCTCACCTCTCCTTACCACCAAATACCTTGCATTGTTATGAAACATTTTTAACTAATGATTAAAGAGCATCCTCAAAACATTACCACTAACCAAAGTATCTTACATTTGGTGTATTTCCCCCCTAACCAAGTCTGTTATTATTATTATTATTATTATTACTATATCATTTATACATGAGCATAAATAAACAATAAGTATATAGTAAAAGCTGTGAACTTACAAAGCAAACATGCATAACTTTTTGATTTAATAAGAGTGTAGTTCCCAAAGAGAAGATAACTTTCTCTTCATCTCTAAGTTTACCTGAAGCATCCATGCTTTTTTCCCTTTCAATATTTTACTCACTTTTCTCACTTAACTGTTCCTCTCCTTACAGCCGAAGGACACCAACTTTTGGTCTTTTGCCTCCCTTAGGAACCAAATGTATTGAACCTGTTATAATTAAATCATTTTCTTTTTTAAACTTTTCAGAGATAATTGGAACTGCCATTCTGACCTATTAATTACCATAATATAACTAATGTTATCAGATTGAACTAATATTATTGAAGCTGGACTTCAAAAATCTTGCAGTTTTATTGTGATCTTGTAGTTTTATTAGAATAAGTGGACAATTTGTTACCATTTTTGAAACATTCTCAATAGAGAAACCCATTATAAGCTTATTGAATACCCAAGTGTATTAGTTAGCCAAAGGGGTGCTAATGTGAAATATTAAAAATGGGTTGGTCTTTATAAAGGGTGTTTATTTGGGGTAGAAGTTTACAGTTATCAGGCCATAAACCATAAGTTTTTTTCCTTACCAAAGTCCATTGTTATGTGTTGGAGCAAGACTGCTGCCGACATTTGTTTAGGGTTTAGGCTTCTGGAGTTCTCTTCCCAGGGCTGCGTTTCTTTTCGGGCTTAGCTCCTGTTTCCTCCACAAGGTTAGCTGAAGGCGATCAGGCGAACGGCTTGCTTCTCTTCTCCTGGGGCCTTCTTCCAAACATCAAAGCTACTTCTCAAAGACTGCTTCAACTCTGTTCTTTGCCTTGCCTTTTATATTCAATTCCCCACCCACCAGGGGGTGGGGCTCAATGCCCTACTGACTGACATGGCCCAGTTAAAGCCTTAATCATAATTCAATCATGCCCAGATTAACAGATTAGATTACAGGCATGATCCAATTATATTTTTGGAATTCATAATTACATCAAATTCCCCAACGGTTACATTCCACCCTCTGAATTCCAAAAATATATTATAATTTTCAAAAAAACTTAAATCAGTAACAATTTAAGTACAATATCATATCATAGGCAGTTTAAAGATACAGTTTGTCTTCAGGCAAAATTCTGTTTGCTGTAGACCTCTGAAACTTACAAAACCATTTAACTGCTTCCAATACACAAATGGAAAGACAAAGGATAAACATTTTCTATATCATAAGAAGAAATTGA
>JAQZBX010069489.1:0-15576 GCA_029593785.1 Cabassous unicinctus | reverse complement strand
GCAGTTCTTGTTCAGGGTCTCCCAGGCAGTAGCAGTCAGGAGTGGTTGGGGTGCAGTCACCTGAAGGTTAGACAAGGCTGAGTATTCAAGACAGCTCACTCACATGGCTGACAGTTGATACTAGGCTATCAGCTGACAGATTATCGTGGGCATATGACCTGAGTGCCTATACATATATTATTATTATTATAGCACAATGGCTGAATCTGGAATAAAATAAACAAAGGGTGAGTGTGCAAAGAGGCAGGAGTAGGAAGAAGTATCCAGTCCTGTAAAGGAGTTTGTATGGATCTGGCACAGTGTCACGCAGACATCAGTGTTCTATTGGTGACAGGACCTGGCCAGAGACAAGGGGCAGAGGAGTGGCAGTATCATATTGTAGAAAAGCATGTAGAATGGAGGTGATTGTGGTCATCTTTGGAATATGTTATCTGTAAGTGTGGGGTTTGACAGTGGACAGATGGAACATTTTTACAGCTAACTAAAAAAAGAAACCCATCACATGCACGCACACATACACATACACAATCTTGGCATTCAATCAAGTGTGTTCCTGTCTTGACTTTAAATGCAAGGGTAATTATTTTTGTTGCCTGCTAACCTATACACATACACCCATCCATACTATGAGATCACTCACTGTGAAGGAAATAGGGCATTAGGCTGGAGGGGTAGATGTGGAAATTCCCTCTCTCTAATTGCAGGTGAATCAGATTTATGAATACAGGTCTCCATAGCGATGCTGTCTAGTGATGCACATGCTTTCTTCCTTTCTTTTTGTCTTAAGTCAATTTTCTGAAAAATGGTTATTCTACAAATATGGGTCGGAATGGACCATGAGGACAATGTTCTACATTTTAAAGTTGATCCCTCCAAATTGAACACCCTCATTAATTAAGTTGCCATAATTAATAACTACTATATTTGGGACAATATTTAAAACCTAAAGGTTCAATTCAATCTGTGACTTTCCTACTTAAATGTGAAACTATTTTCATTTCAGAAAGGCTATTGTGTACAATGTCACCTACACATTTTACTTGTTGACCCTCAGCTAGGTGAAAGAATAGTGAGCCTCATAATTTCACCTGCATCAGAATAAAAAGAGGAAAGTGGGTCTTGTCAATGGTTGTCACTTTATGGACACAGCTTGGTCGCAGAATCTCTGTAAGTGTAGAAGAATTCTAGACAACACTTAAGACTTCTTCACACCTGATTACACAAGACATTCCATGGACACCCACTAAGGTTATTTACAAGTACTCACTGAGATCATTTAGAACTTATTTGAAATCCAAGAGGTTTTTCAAGTCTTTGGAAACTGCTTCCAAGTTCCAATGGTGCAAATAAATTTCATTGAGTACTTGTAAAATCATTTAATGCAATCACAAAAATGAACACAGATTGGTATATTGAGTTGTGCCAAATGAAAACGTCTCACATCTTGAATTAAACTAAAGAATATAAATGTTGAGACTCTTTTAAGAACTTGGCATCACTTATATGTAAATAAAAAACTCTACTGGGCAGCAGATGTAGCTCAAGTCGTTGAGTGGCTGCTTCCTATGTATGAGTCCTGGGTTCAATCCCTGGTACCTCCTAAAGAGAAAAACAAATCCACTAATCTTAAACTAATTATTTGAAAACTATGAGGGTCAAATGTTAGGATCTTATTAGAGAAAGAAGTTTGGGAGTCTCAAAATTCAGTATGTAAACTTTACTTTATTTCTCTATTTTCAAAATGAAACCACTACCTTCAACTGGCTTAGTATCTGGAAATTGAGGGAACCTAAGATTTGGTTTATCCAGAAAATAAGTATCATTTGGTGTTCTGCTAGGATGTAGAACAGAAATTGGCATGATGAGTTGAAGGAGAAGGAGTGCTATCTAAATGCTTCATAAACATTCAGTCAATTTTTCTATTTATAGCCCTACCTCCCTTTCGAACTTCCATATAGTCAGAGGTTCTTCAGCAAAAATACATTTTCTTCTCAGCCTTCCCCACTGCTACTTTAGGATTTGGCTTTTTAGGATCTTTTGAATCATTTTTCACTCTACCATCTCCTTTCCATATTATATTTTCTCCTTACACTTGCCTCCTAGCAATTTCATAATTTTTTATGTCTCTGTTGATTTAAGCCTTTTCAAAAATTCATTTACTATATTTTAAGAAGCTTTAGGGATGTAACAAAGGCAAAAGCATATGTTCAATTCTTTGTTTTAACCTTTGTGTAGAATTTATTCATATTCCTGACATGGACATAATTTACGGCATTCAATTAAGCAGACAAAACGGTTGCCTAGAGAAATGAGAAAAATGTTTATTTTGTTAAAAATTTTAAAAATCAATGAATCATGTTAATGTAATTAAGTAAAATTTGCTGACTCAATAACTTAAATTATGAAACTAATATTCTGATTATCACAAATAGATCTATTTTTAAAACTTTCTAAAATAAAAATATAAAGTGTCATTTATAAAGTAATAGTTATTATTAAACACTAAAATAGGTGTTGTCCCATAGAAGAGAAAAGAGCTTATTCCAGAAATCCTTAAATGAAGGTAGAATCCTATTTTAGGGTGCTGACTACAGATTACATTGGGGAAAGAGAGAGCATTTGAAGTAAATGTGAAGACTGAATGATGTTAATCTCAAGAAAATAATGAGATTTTTTTTTTCATGAGGAGAGAATTGTAAAAGAGTAAAAGGATAATGGAGAAATAAAGTATATAATGCTTTGGAAAGACATAAATATGTGCTAAGAATTTTGGATACTGTGGAGTTAACAAGGATGTTAAAATGGTGTGATGGAAAGAGCAGATGACTATATTGGAGTCTGAGGAGCTCTTGATATGACCACCTATGTGGTATTGAGCATATGGTTTTATCTATTTATGCCTCAAGAGCGTGACTAGATTATCTCAAGTTCCCTTTGATTTACATCATGAAGACTAAAGAGATGAATTGAATTTTACCTGGACTCATAAAATATTCCTGAATCATTAGACCTACTGGATTTTCAATATGGAAGATTTGTGATTCTTTAATAAATATGTTATGTACTATTAGTCAATTTTTAGGCATAAAGTGGGGTGGGGTCTCAAGAGAGGCTGAGATCACCACACCTCATTTCCTAATCTTAATAAATATCACTAACTTTGACACTGTTCCCTTCCAGAAGCCTGTTCTCTTCAAAGTCCATATTCACTCAATTACCAAATTTTTGTGGTATCCCCTTTTAAATATATCTCAACCCCAATCCTTTGGTCTTTATCTCTACTTTTAGTCACCCCAGGTCTTCATCCTCATTTGGAGTTTTACTGGAGCAGTATCTACAGAAATTGTTGAACTCCCTGCCTCCATTCTTTGTTCTCTAAAGAATCATTAGGAAATCTGCCTAGAATACATATCTGACTCTTAGCGATTGAATCATGTCCTCCACGAAAGGTAGGTTCAGGTCTCAAACCCTGGTCCTGTGGGAGGGAACCCATTTGGAAGCAGGACCTTTGAAGATGTTATTAGTTAAGGTGAGCCCAAACTGCATGAGAGTAGCCTTCATCCAATATGGCTGAAGTCCTTACAAGCAAAATCCATATATCTATGGATATAGAAAGAAAGAAGCTGTGGAGAGCAGTCAGAAACTGGAAGTCAACGGAACCTGGAAGAGAAAGGAGAAGATGCCACCATGTATGTTACCATGTGACAAAGACCCAAGAAGTCCCAAAGGTTGCCAGCCAGCCAGAAGACTGATGCCATGAGGAAGCCAGCCTCTAGCTTCAATAACTGTGAGCCAGTAAATTCCTTTTATTTATTCCTGTTGCATGGTATGTGTTTTGGTTAACTAGGAAGCTAAAACAGTTTTTGGTATCAAAAAGTGGGGGTACTAAATACCTACAGATGTGGAAATGGTTTTGGAATTGGATAATGGGCAGAGGCTGGAAGAATGTGAGGTTCATTATAGAAAAAGCCTAGATTTTAAAGACACTGCTGGTACAAATATAGACAACATTACTTCTGATGAGGCCATAGAAGGAAATGATGAATGTGTTATTGGAAAGTGAAGGAAAGGCAATCCTTGTTTTAAAGTAGCAGAGAACTTGGCAAAACAGTGTTCTGATATTGGATGGAAGGCAGAAGTTGAAAGCAATGAACTTGGATGTTTAGCTGAGGAGATTTCCAAGCTAAACATGGAAGGTGCAGCCTGGTTTCTACTTGAAGATTATAACGAAATGAAGAGAAAAGAGATAAACTGACAATTGAGCTGTTAAACACATAAAAAACCCAGAAATTGATGATTGGAAAATGTTCAGCCTATCCAGAAGGTGTGCTCTGAGACTAGGGCCAGAAGCAGCTCTATCAGAACCTCCTTGAGCTTTTGGGACATGATTCCCCAGAGGACAGGTCTCCATGTGAGGGTTTAACTGAACAATACTTTGCTAAAGAGGGTGAAGCTGAACATGGATCCAATCAGCCATTTCTGTGGAAGTCAGAATTAGAAATGCAGTTATCCAGGAAGGATCTGTTGAAAGTTTTCTTGTCTGAGAGCTTGGTCTCCCTGGAACTGCATGCAAAGCCAAAGGGTTTTTGTGAAATTTGCATGAACAGAAGCAATGCCTGAAAAGGACAGAGGAAGGAAGAGCTGAATGAAGAATGACTTCAAGGACAGAACCATGGAAGCCATGGTTTGAGCCAGAGATCTCAGGTCAAGAAAGTGGGTCACCTACGCATGTTTCCTTGGAGGGGGCAGGCCATCTACCCCAGCACTTGGAGGAGATGGGCCTTGTGCCCTATTTTTCAGGAAGAATGTCACCACCCCAATGCCCAGAGATGGTGGGGCCTGTGCTCCAGTGTTAGCAGAGGCAGTGTTTTGGGAAGACCATGGCCAATGTAATAGCATGCTTGGAGGGGCTGAGGCCTGGAGGACAAAGAATCAAGTGACAGATGACTCTCGGACCTTAGGGTTTAATGCAGTTTGCCCTGCTGGTTTTCAGATTTGCTTGATTTGTTTGGGGTCCCTGTTTTCCTGCCAATTTCTCCCTTCTGGAATGGAAATATTTATCTTATTTCTGGACCAACATTGTATATTGGAAGCAAATAACTTGTTTTCTAAGTCTCAGAGGTGAAGAATTTTACTCATGAAAAGACACCCATACTGATTTTGAAGACTTTGTATTTAGCATTTCTGCTGAAATTAGTTAGAGCTTTGGGATGTTGTGATGGAATGATGGATTTTGCATGTGAGAAGAACATGTCTTTTTGGGGTCCAGACTGTCAGGAATTGAATCATGTCCTCCACAAAAGGCATGCTCAGGTCTCAAACCCTGGTCCTGTGGGTGTGAACCCACTTGTAAATACAATCTTTGAAGCTGTTATTAGGTAAGATGTGCCCAAACTGCGTGAGGGTGGTCCTTCATCCAATATGGCTGAAGTCCCTATAAGCAGAGGAAAGTGGACGCAGGAAGAGATGCCATGGGAACATCCAGAAGCGGGAAGTCAATGGAACCAGGAAGAGAAAGGAGAAGACGCTGCCAGGTGTACTGGCACATGACAGAAAAGGCAAAGAACCTCCAAGATTGTCAGCCAACCAGAAGATACTGACCCAAGAAAGTCCAAGCCTTCTGTTCTCTGAAAGAGCGAGCCAATAATCTCCCTTTGTTAAGCCAACTTACTGCATGGTATTTGTATTAGCAGCTAGGAAACTACAGCACTTGACCATGTCCCTAGCCAAGTCAAATAATGATGTAGAAAAATGTTTTTTTTTTTCACATTTAAAAGCTAAGTCTCTTGTGATGACGAAGCAGGACCTCAGCTATCTGGCCACTGCTCTCTTCTTCATTAATGAATGACATTAGTTTCTATCTAGACTGTGAAGGATCCTCTACAAGACTTTGCTCAAGGTGCCCCCTATTAACTAGAATGCTAACATACCTGTTTTTGGTTTACCTAACTCCTAATCCTCCTTTTTTAAAAGGACTCCAGCTCCAACATAATTTTCAGAAATTCTTCCATTCCTCAGTCTGAATAGGTTCCCCTTCTTTCTGCTCTCATTAAACCCTAGGCATCTGCATCTCTAATGATGACCTTAGCATGTTTTATCATCACCTGTTGTAGTCTACCTATACTCTCAGGATTGAGGATCTCTGCAGGCAGGGACCATATCCTATTTTTATTTTTGCCTCTATAGACTCTACCATAAATGATCAATAAATATTTGTTGAAAAAAAATACATAATTTTGTCCTCCACTTGATCATTTGGAAGAATTCCTCATTCTTCAGAAGATTTTTGGTATCCTATTTAAATGTTCTAGGTAATAATTCACAAAGAGGTACATCATAAAAATTTAAGGTATTTTGAGCTTGACTGCTTTGCTAAATTTAAGAATTTTATGCCCACATGTAACATGCTTAAAATAAGTTACCAAGAAAAGGCATCCATGCCCACCTAATGCCAGACTGTCATAGCACTTTTTCAAGTGTTACACCAATGCATAATAAAGTCACTATAGAAAGAGTTAACTTATTTCCCAATGGAAGTTGTGTTGCAGATTATAAATAAACTCTGAATTAGTTCATCTTTACTCAACACAATAAAATATTTCTACCAAAAGTAACGTAATACAGACACACTATTCCAGAAGGAGATTTTCTTTTAGGTTCCAGAAATGAGTACCATTTGATGAGGTCAGTGACTTCCAGTTTACCCCATCTCAGAGATGAATAGAATGCATTCAGGAAAAGACTTTTTTTGAGAAGCAGTTAGCAAGGTTAATTATGTAAATACTAAACTTAAATTCACAAGCAGTAATAGTATTTTAGGATCTATACCATAGTCTTTTATCTTTTGTAGGATGAAACTACTACACACTTTGTGGAATAAACCACTCTCCATATTGCAAATATAATAGTCAAATCATAACCAGTTTTTTCAAATAAAATGAACCTGCAAGCCATTAGTTAAAATTAATGTATATTCGTAACAGAGAAATAGTTATTAAATATCTTCTTAAATTATAGTCATTGATTTTTCTTTCACAATACAGTTTCTTAAGAATCATGTGAGAAGAGGAAGGGGTGGGAGGGGTCCCTTCTGGCAACAGGTGGTACATCTTCCATCCAACACTGAATCTCAGAGGAAACCAAACAAGATGGAGGAGAGGAAATTGGGCAGGAGATGAACAATGACCCAACTTTAATTTTGTGGCCCTGTTTCTAAACACTCAGCTGGGACATGTGACTCATTATGCATGCATGAAAACATTTCACAATTGTGTGAGCATACCGACAAAATTGATTTAGATAATACAATAGCTGTGAGAGTGATCAGGCGACACTCCAAATTTAAAAAATAACAGGGCACACAAAATTGAAACACACTGACTATTTTTGTGATAATTGAATTTCATTCAGTTTTAGTCATAAAAAATGAGCAATAAAAGGGCTGTTTCCAATTGCAATCCCGAGAAATTACTGAGACAACATGAATCAGAAATGCACATTCACCATTTACATTCAGAAATCATCCGTGTCACCAATTTTATACATATGACTTAAATACCTTATCCTCTTACTTTAAGGTGCAGAAATCACTTCATATCTATAGAATCAAGCCTGTCAAACCACATGATTGTGGAGGAAAACAGCAGTGTTTCAATGCTTTGTATCTCCAGGGCAGCAAACCATTGTTAAGGATAATTTTAATATAAGCCACTTTGAACAATTATGCAAATGATCATCTTTTCTAGAGCTAATGTTAAGAAAAGATATACTAAGTAAGGTTGTTCTCTTGACTCATAAAACCAACAGAAATGTACACAGGCCTTACCTGACGTTAGAGCTGGTTGCTTTTAGGGTGCCTTTATTTCCTGAGGTGAACACTGAGGTACTGCATTCAAGGAGAGCAGTAAGTTTCCATTTCTTTAATGCACCTCAGAGTCATTCAGCCACTTTCAACAGCAGTTTCAAGAGGATCTGCCTTTAGAAGAGACAGGTTAAGCATCTATTGAGAGGCTATTGTTCTCTACTAAAATAATTAAGATTCATGACACAACATATCATGGATCTATGCATACTTAAGTAAAATCAGGCATGATAACACAGAATTCTACAAGGAAAGACTGAGGGTTACTTCTTATTTTATTTTATTTTTTCTGTTACTCTCTCCCCCCGCTGGGATCCCCTACTTTCCACCTTAAATGGTTAATAAAATGCATAGAATGGCTAGTATAATGTCAGACAAGCTCCATTCATTACTAACTGGAAAGCTTAGACAGACTCTGAGGTGCTAAGAAGAGATTTGTTCAGGCGTAAAGTGTATACTTTAAATAAAACACATATTACTGTGGAAAATATACAAATAATCTCCTTCTTTTCTAGGATTTGGGGTACTCTAAAACTCCCTGGGAAACATGAAATATTATTTAGATATCCAATTAGGAATACTCAACAATGGGAAATGAAAAGGTCATTTTAGCTCATGTCTCCCCTTTGTTTCAAAGCATTGTAATGGAAAAAAAAACAAAGTCTTCTACTTCTAAAATGAAACTAAATTTTATCCAAACTTTCATCACTTTTTATAAACTAGAGGCATTCAGAAATGGTAGGACAAGAATAACACTAGCAGATCATTTTGAAACTGCAATTACTTTGGTTTTATATTTCCCTTTCCTATATTTTTGAGTATGGTATTAAAGAGAAAGGAGTCTATCTATAAATTAAGAAATAATTCATGATTATAGATTTGGGGCAACATTTAATCATATCTATATACTTCATGAATAAATAATTTTTCATTTTGGGGGCTTGGTAAAAGACAGTAAACAAAAATGAATTGTCCAAATAGCTCTATATTAACAATATACATAAGTGCATGAAGAAAATGCTACTCTTTGATTCTCCCATGAAACTTTTATACTCGATTCAGCGTGACTTAGGAAATACCATATATAAAGAAGGAAGGCTATCATTATCTATTTATGTGGTGGAAATGAGGCAAAGTTTGGTTACAGGGAGTTATACACAAAACTTCTTATAAGTGCTTGGGAAATAAGGATGGTTGGAGAGGGTACATTAAATCTGGCAATAACTAGCAAAGAATGCAAGCATGAAATCTCTTTTTGATTATGTCTACATAAAACTATGAAATCATGGGAATTTATATTTCAGAATTCCAATTATTGGTGACCACAATATTTGTTTCTATTAATTTGTGGATTCTTACTTGATTACAATTTTCATGGCTTTTTCGTTTTGTGTGTGTTTTAATTGCCTGGTTAATTTTTAAAATATTTTAATTTTTGTCTTTTCTTCTCTATCTTAATCCATGGTATGGAAATGCTTGGCACATAATAGACACCCAACAAATATTTTCTGTCTAATGAATAAATGTTTTTAATGAGAGAAGCAGATCAGAGGTTTTGAAATGGGGACTTTATGGAAAAATTCAAGCTATATGGGTAGAATTCACATGTTGACCCTGTGAACATGTCAACATTCTGCATGTTGACCCTGTTTGAGAGAACAGAGCAAAATTTACGCTAGACATGGATGCTTCAGCAGTAAGACAGTGAAGACTGAGGAGAATGTCCAAAGAACCAGCAGATCTCAGGAAGGATCAGAAGACAGAACAAGGACCACGTATCCCAAGACTAGGCTGAACTCCCAGTTCCACTTCATAAAAGCAATATCATATTTAGGAAGAGGAAGAGAAGGAAGAATCATGAATTTACTAAATTGGAATCTTGAATTTGGCTGAATAATTTTCCTAAGTGACTATTGTAAACCATAAATGCCTTAATTAACCTAAAATGACAAGGTTAAGTTTTCAGTCATCAGTGGAATTGGGTTAAATGGAATTCAGTTATAAATAAGTTAACATGGTTACATTGCTGCTCAACTATGATCTGCCAAATTTGAAACCTGCCACAAGGAAGTGAAGAGCATGCTTTATCTTGAGTAATTAACTGAGCAATGCTGTGTTCCATCCTTGTAATAATGGATGATAAAATGATGTATTAGAAATAACCATTTTCTGCCCTAAGAAAGATGATAATCTAGCCAGAGAATCAAATATATATATAAAAGAAAGACAAAAGCAGGAATAATTTCTAAGAAAATGTTGAGAAAGGGTCATTACATAATTACAAAGGCCCTTAGTTGAAAATTGGAAGACATATGGCATGAAGCTTCTTCTAAATCTCATTCTAACAACCTACATGAACAAAAGAATCTTTAGGTTGGGAAAGAATATGAGATTTTAAAGCCTACATTTAAGTGGCAGAGTTGAAATTCAGTGATTAATGGGCAATCCCTAAATTATTTAAAACTAATTGAATCACAATTTTCTGTAAAGTGAGGCCAACAACACATATCTCAAATGTTAAATGTAATCATGTTTACCAAGTTTTGTTATTTGGATCAATAACTGGCTTATTTGGATCCTAACCTGTTCTAGATGAACCATATTTTTAAATATTTAATCTCCAGAAAATCATAATGAAAGAATAAAAACAAGCTTGTTCTAAGCACAAGGCCATGGATGCGATTTAAAGTTTTTATTATATTAGGTAAACAGACATATACCTATGAACAATTACAATTTAGTATTTTACAGTCAGTACCTGACATACAATAGAATCATTAAACATAGATGGCCATCACCATGATGTCACTCTAAGGGTCTATTATGACATATTATCCTGTCCTGAATAAAAACAACAACAAAACTATTTTAATAGCAGTAAATATAATGTTACCAACTCTAATTTCAGATGAGAGAACACATTTCTATCATCTGCTACATAATATTATAGCAAATCGTTCTTTGTGTATTACAATCCCATTAAAAATGAGTGATCATAAGAAAATTCTGGCTACTAAGATTTGTTTGGAAGCTTCTGGTATTTAGACTCTAGGATATACTGTATTCTATGAACAGTTAATTATTATTAGTTGCTTTCCTTTCTCTCGCAGACAATTTCATCTAGGCCTGGGCATGGTGAAGTGTCTAGTAGATTATCCTATTTAAGGAGATAAGTCAAGGCCAAGTTTAATGATCCTTCCAAATTCCAAACCTAAAGATGAGCCTCACAATTATATTTTATCTTTATGTGAAAACACAATAGGCATGCTTTATTATTTTTAAAACAGAATCGAGTCTTATGAAAAAAATACTAACCAACTTTACATTTAAAATAATGGTAGAGAAATTGGACTGACCTTTATAAAACAGGGCTGAAGTTGACTTTGTAATATATGTATGAAAAAGATATGCCAAGCAGATGAATAATTATGATATTTAATGGAGTAAAGAGTCTTACAAGAGATATAAATGTTTTATAAAATAAAATAAGCAATCTCTCAAGTGTCTGTAACTAAAAATTTATAAACAGGGAATTTTTTTTATAATTAATCTTTTTTTATAATTAATTTTTTTATTTTTAAAGAAGATTTAGATTACATAAAGACTACATAACAACCATTTGGGATTCTTATATGCCCTACTCCCTCCCCCTCCCACACTTTCTCACATTAACAACATCCTTCATTAGTGTACATTTGTTACAATTGATATATCTATATTGAAGCATTGCTACTAACCATGGACTACAGTTTACATTATAGTTTAGACTTTGTCCTGAACAATTTTGTAAGTTATGACAAAATATACAATGGCCTGGACAAACCCAGTTTTCCAAAAATGCCCCCATATTGCACCTATTCTTCCCTCTCCCATCCCTCAGAACCTCTGGTGATCACTGCCTTTACATCAATGATAAGAGTCCTTCCATTACTAGAATAATAATAAGTCTATAGTAGAATAATAATAAGTCTGTTTTAGTCCATTGTTCATTCCCAAATCTTGAGGATTTGGGGATGGTGATGCCCACTCTGCTTCTAATTGAGAGGGGCTTAGATCCCATGGGGCAGATGGATGGAGATATCTTGCTTGCAGTTGCAGACACTCTCTGTTCCTTGGGATGGGTGTTATCCATCATCATCTCCTTGTTAGTTTTCCTGGGTGAGTCCGATGACCTGGAGAGTAGGTGTTGAAACTCTGCTGAGATTCAGGACTCAACAGGCACATGGACAGACCAAACATTTATGTCTCTGGGACATATATTTATCAAGTAGTGCCAATTATGGGTTCACATAAAAAGGGCAGAAGAGCCATGTGTAGAGAATCTATAAATTAGTCTGACTTTGTTACACTGGGGAGCATATATTCAAAGTAAGGCCCACTGACAGGGCGCCAAATTCCTGAGCCGTCTGCCCTAGTTAGAGTTTCTGGGTATCTCTAGAGCCCTCAGGAGCCCTGCTATTTGAGACACTGTTTACTGTGGCAGTCAATGAGATCCTGCTGAGAAGTGCATAAGTATAACCTCTGGAATGACCTCCCAACTCACTTTGAAATCTCTTAGTCATAAAAACTCATTTGTATTTAATATTTCTCATTTTTGGTCAAGGTCTTTTTCCAGATGTTTTGCTAGTTGGTTCTTAGTAATAATCCCTCAGTGCCAGGGGAGCTCATTCCAGGGAGTCATGTCCCATGCCGGGGAGGCAGGGGGAGGTAATGCATTTATATGCTGAGTTTGACTTAGAGAGAGGCCACATTTGAGCAACAAGGAGACTTTTGGGAGGTAACTCTTACGCATTATATAATATTAGGCTAAGTTTCAATTTCACAAGTAAAGGTTCATAAGTACAATCATCAATGTCAAGGGCCTAGTATAATTATCTATCTTCCTTCACTAGACATTGCCATTACACTCAGGGAATTCTTGCTATCCTATTAGAGAATGTAGCAGAACTCCCCAGGATGGGAATTCAATTTTCTTTCAGTTATTGTGTGGATCTCTACCCACCAAGACAATGTCCCATGAACACTTAAACATATTCATATGTCTTAGAGACATGCCCCAAGTGAACCTCTTCCCTTGTGTCCCCACATCACTGACACCAAAATTTCCAAGGCAAATATTTAGATTGATTGCAATTATAGTGATTTAGTCTCAAAGAATGTTTAGTCTGGAATCTTTGGCTATCTCCCACTATTTGGTAAATAATACAAGGTCTTCTTTTGTGGATGGTTTTTTCTTCAGGCTGTAGTATATTTCCCTGTACTAGGTACTATTTATTGAATTAATTAGATTTAATCAGGCATTGTTCTAGGCATTAGAGATACAGCTATGATCCAAAGAGTCTAAATGACTAGAAGGACATTAGAACTAAACAGTTCAAACTGCTCATTTAACAGAGAAGGAAACCATGAGCTTACAAGACAGGGGCTTTACCAATACTCACAGCCAATTAGTCACTGAGAAAAGGGAAGAATGAAGCCAGGGATTCTTAACAAGGGGTCAATGCACTTGACTTTAAATTCAAAAAACATTATTCTTGTGGGGACAAGTTGGTGCGGGTGTGATATATTTATTAAATAATACACAGTATAGTGTGGGCTTAGTAAGGGGTCCGTGGTTTTCACCTGACTGGCAAAGGGGTCCATGGAATAAAAAAGGTTAAGAACCCCTGCTCTAATCCATTGTTCGTTCTTCCAAGAGTCAGCAAATACATTTCATTTCCTGGGGCAAATCAATTTCTACCGGCTAGTTGGAGTGTTGTTTAAAAATAGACATCTCTGCCATAAAAACACAGACATTGGTTTTGTTCAAGTTTGAACCATTCAATAATGCATTTTAACACATGAAGTTCCAGCTGACATTAAAACTGCATGGTGTAAATTGCCTACTTGAATCTTTACCAACCGTCTGTCTATTGCAGTTGGGTAAGGGGTAAGGACTAACAGCTAATGACAAATTAAATTCAGTTTAAAATAGTGGGAGGTCATAAAAGACTTACTCATAGTGCACAGTATGCTCTTCTCACTGTTCCTCATTTAGGCAAATCTGCATCGCATTTATAAAAAAACATATTTAATAATTTTTACATTTTATTAGAATTTCCTAGTAAAGGAGACATTCTAACATTGATGAAAAAATTAAATAATATTTGAAATACATTTTGGACTCTGTATAATACACTTCATTATGATTAGGAACATGCTATTCAGAACTTATGAGCCATATTTTAATTTCTATTTATTATAAAATGTTTCCTTAAAAAATCCCAGATATTGACTATACAGTAAATTTTGCTTTGAATTATTTTAACTTTAATTATCACTATGTGGACGGATTAGAGAGCTGTTTAATAGTTCATAGTAAACACACCTCAGAATAAATCAGGTTAGGGATATCATTTTTGTTCTATTTTGTTTTGTCTTGACTTCTGAATATTTTCAGTTTCTGAGGAATTTTCTATTAAATGGTTTTCTCAAAAGATACCTATTGGCTCTTCTCCCCCACAGAAGTTTACTTTCCTGCAGATTGTGACTTTTCATCCAAATGTTAGTAAAATTACAGATAAAACCTAACATTTTCCTGGAGAGGAATGGAAACATTTAGGGTTCTCAGGAAAAGAGGTAGAGCAGGGTCACAAAGGAGGATGACAGTGAGGTTGTATCATTATAAAAATTGAGTGAAAATGGCATTGGAAATCAAATAATGGAGCATGTTAAGCTGTATTGTGGTCAAGACACCATCAAAAAGAGCACGTAGACTTCTGAAAGCCAAGGACATCTGAGAGCCAGAACCACAATTTGACACTTCAAAAAGAAGTCTCAACAATTCCTATCAGGAAGACCTACACCACCTCCCATGATGGAGACTGTGATCACTTCGTTTCCAGAAAAAGTAGAAGAGTGGAATGCGTCTTCACAAAGGAGACTCCAGGGATTTTAAAACTCAGGTAGTTATATTTTGTAAATCTTGTGAATGATGCCTTCTCAAGGAATGTCCAAAAACTAGATGCCATTTTATTAGTTGGAAAATGTTTGAAAGGAGGAATGTACCAAAAAATTCCTTGTCAGCCTTTTTCCTTCTCTTGTGGAGCAAGTTTCTTCATGATATAAAGGTGAACACATGAGTCATAAGGAAAAGCTGAAAAACAGCAACCCTGTGGACCTAGTGAGTATAATGCAACTTACAGGGGAAAACTGAGATTGTGTCACCCATGAAGGGATGAAAGGCAGCTTGAGAAATGCGTTCTAGAAATGCTTCATAAAAAGAAAAAAATATTTAAAGATCAGGATTTGTTAGCTATCAGGCAGCCTGTGAAGGATAAAAAGTGTATAAGTGCGATAAGTGGGATAAAAGGTTCCATTTGACCTCATTCCCACACCAGAGAGAAAATCCGTGAAGGATGATTGGGTTAAGGACTCCATTTAGTGTGTATATCTTTATGAACAACTTTGTAGAGAGGCATCAGAAACTGCAGAGAAGAGAACCCCTTATAAATCATTTATTGGAAAAAAAACAAAACAAGGTTTTCCTGAGAGAGCAGCTTTTCAGTCCAAATATTCAAAAGGGGAGAAACTTCATAAATATAATATATGAATATATCTTTTCTTATGTTCTTATTAGTTAAAATATATATTCTTAATTACAGAAAATGCATATTAATGTAACATATTAGATATGCAGAGAGATATAACTACATGATAAAAAGATAGCTACTCAT